>VDFB02379711.1:20104083-20141162 GCA_007258455.2 Sequoia sempervirens | reverse complement strand
AAATACTAAAAAAAAGTCCACCGTGCTCGGGTCACACAAGAGTTGCTATGTTATGTTTTTCTGACAGAAACAACAACAATTTGTGTGTGTCCCTCTTTTGAACCCCTTAATCTCAACCATTTTCAATATAAATTAGTAGTTTAGAAAGTAGACTCGGAGCACTGCGGTCCTTGTTTTTGTTCCATCAAAAAATTTTGAGTGTAGCTATCCTCAATTTCACGTCCAAGGTTAGTATTTCCTGATTTTAGAAAAAAAGTGGCCACTTAAGCCCCTTTTTTGGGAACCATCTTGGTGCACTTACCCATTTAGGAAGGCTAACTTAACATCCATCTAATATACCTTGAAGTTCTTGTGGGCAACAAGAGCCAAAAACATCCTTATTGCCTCCATTTTGGATATTGGAGCAAATGTCACTTCAAAATCAATATCTTCAATTTGTGAATAGCCCTTGCAATCTAATCTAGCCTTGTTCCTTACCACTTCACCATATTTATTCAGCTTGTTCTGGAACACCCACTTTGTTCTCACCACATTCTTGTCCACCAATCTAGGAACCAATTCCAAATTCTAATTTTTCTCTATCTGATCTTGTTCTTCTTTCATTGATTTTATCCAACTATCATCTTTTCTAGTATCAGCAAAGTTCTTAGGCTCTACCTTTGATAGTAAACATAGATTTATCCACTCATTAAACCTTGCAAACTTTCTTTTGGTCATCACACCTTCATTCTTTTCTCCAATAATCTGATTTGGAGAATGATTCTTTTGAACATACTTTGGAGTCTTGGGAGTCTTTATTGGTTTCAACATCTTCTCTTCTTTCTCTTCTTTTGCTTCTTATTCTTCTATCCAAGGTGGAATATAAAATCTGCAAACCTCAAATTCTTGTGAGATGATCTGACACAAGTCTTCATCTACTTTAACATGTGTGCTTTCAACATTCTTCCCAATCTCTTATTATAGCATCTATAAGCCTTTCTCTTGGTTGAATAACCAATAAATATTACTTCATCACATCTTGAATCAAACTTGCCAAGGTTTTCTTCACCTCTTGTGATATAAAATTTGCTACCAAATATTTTGAAATATTTAATAGTGGGAGGTCTTCCATACATAGCTCATAAGAGGTAGATTATTATTTTTGACCCTCAATTATACTCTCTTAAGCAAATAGACAACCGTGTGTACTACTTCCCTCTAATACACATAAGACAAATCAACATCTTTCAACATTGTCCTATCCATTTCTTGCACTATCCTATTCTTTCTTTCTACCACCCCATTTTGCTGAGGGGTCCTAGGAGTAGACAAATGTCTCCTAATGCCATGATCTTCACAATACTTTTCAAATCCACATGATGTAAATTCACCTCCTCTATCTAACCTAAAACATTTGATCTTAAGATCCATTTCATTTTCACCTTTTTCTTTGAAGATATTAAACTTATCAAGAGCTTCTAATTTATCTCTTAAGAATGTAACCCAAGTCATCCTAGTGTAATAATGTATAAATAACATAAAGTACCTTTCACCTTGTTGAATCCTTGTTCTTGTAGGTCCATAAAGATCAATATGAATCAACTCCAATGACATTGAAATAGAGCACTCCTTGCTTTTAAAAATTGTCCTTGTTTTCTTTCCCATTTGACATGAACTTTGCATAATGTAAATTTGTAGGCTTGATTATTCTAGGCATATCTCTTACTACATGGGAGGAATTGATCTTTACCATATTATCAAAATTGATATGTTCCATCCTTTTGTGCCACAACTAGCATTCTTTGGGCTAAGCTAATAAGAAAATTCTTCTATTAGCCTCCTTTAAATGATAGATATTACCATTTGTCCTTATACCTTCAAAAATTAGTCTTTTAAACCCCTCTTTTTTGATCTCACAACCATTAGCACAAAAGGTGAGATTGTAAACCTTGCTGCACATTTGAGTGACACTAAGAAGATTATTATTTAAACCTTTAAAATAGAGGACATCCTTAGTTCTGTGCTCTCCATCAATTGATATAGTACTCTTTCCACAAATTTGTGTAGACATATCATCACCAAACTTAATAGCTCCACCATTAACCTTTTTGAAATTGATAAACCTTCTCTTATCACCAATCATGTAGTGAGAGAAACCATTGTCAATCGCCCAAGCATTTGATTTCTCTTTTACATGAAAGGTAGTTCATACTACCATAGTTTTTTCATTGACATTCTTTCTGTAATGTACCTAACCTCGCACATTCTTAAATATCACTTTTGTATTTTAGGGCCATATATAGAGATTAATAAAATGAATCATTATCTTCATCTTTATAGGAATAGTTACTTTCCTTAGAATAGAAAATATTTTTAACCCTATCCCTTTTATTACTATAATATGACTCTTTGTAAGGGAATTTAGATGAAAATGACCAATTCTTCCATAATTGAAACATTTTAAAGGTAACTTACCTTTGTATTTTCTAGTGATTTTCTTTAGTATTCTTATAAAGTTTGTTTCAACCTCATCAAATTCATCACTTTGACCAGCAACTACATCTTCAATATTTGTGTTGTCTTTGAAGCCATCTTCCTTTTTGGAATGCATCACCATTTCCTTCTTGGATTCATAATTAGAATTAAATCTATTCTTCTTCTTTTATTTTCTTCTTTTCACTCCTTATGGAAGTGTCTAGGCTTATTGCAATTCCAAAAAATAACTTTGAACTTTTTGAGAGATTTGGATCTCCCCTTGTATTTTAATTTATCATTCTCATTTTTCTTTTCTCTTTTCTTAAATATTCCACAAACATTTACGGCCTACCTAACACTGATTTATAGCTTCCTCCTCACCAGTTTTAGAGAGAAAAGAACCCACCAACTATTCAGTCTTCAAGATGAAAAAAGTACTCCCATTATCCATAACAAGATAATCCCATGAATCATGCATAAAACAAAGAAATATATGACATTTCTCCTCCTCATCTATTTTGACACTAGTTGATTCTAGTTGAGTCACTAACATATTGAATGATTCTAGTTGGTTTGTAATTCATCCACCCTCTTTCATCCTGGAGGATTATACTTTCTTCCACAAAAAAATATTGTTCACTAAAGATTTGTCTTGATGCATCTCACCAATTTTCTTCCATATTTTTGTGTAGACCTGATTCTTCATGGACATTGATAAGAAAAAATATTTCCAGGCACAATGTGAGTAGAAGATCCTTTTTTTGTTCATAACATCATATTGATTATCCAAAGTAGGATATCTAGGCCTCATAACATTATCATCAAGAACATCTCATAGATCTTGATCTATTAACAAATCCTCCATCTTCAACTTCCACATCTCAAAATTATTCCTAGAAAAAATTTCTACTATTATTCTCTATGATGTTCTTACCATCTAAAATTCATGGCACAAGATCATAGAGTATCTTCTATACAAGATCCTACTCAAATCTATTTTAGTTAAAAAAACCCAACAACCCATAACTGAAACCAAAGGTAATCAAGCTTTGGTATTGCTTATAAGGAAGCTAAGGGTAGGAGAAAAATTTCCTACACTAAGAGTAAGAGGAGAGTTGTGCAAAAAAAAAATTAGATATGAAGAGTTACAAAAACTTTAAAATAAATAGCATTCATACCACAACAAAGTGATTTACTTGGGAAAACCCTTTTAGGAGAAAACCCCACACTCCAAAAGCTACCCAATATATTATTCAAAAATCAATAAAATTACAATATACTTGCAAAGAAAGATTTCTCACAAGGGTATCACAAACCAAAGATCTAATGGAAAATCAATAGCTATAAGAATCTGACACACAAAATTCATCTCATGCAACTCATATATAGGATATATTATACATGAAACCATCAAAATGATATTTTAAAACCTTGAGCTAAAACCACATAAAAAGTGGTGTCCATCCTTATCTTTAATAACAGATGTCTATGGTGTGTCAAAACACACACCACCACATGTAAGTCCCCCTTTATAGCTCCAAAAACACATCGCCACATTTAAGTCCCCCTTTATAACTCATTTATGCATCCAGCACACTTTTACAATATGCATTTCAAGAGCACCATTGATGAATAGTCTGAACCAACTTCTGATAAATTTTGATTTAGTTGTCTCATTGATGAATAGTCTGAACCACTAAAAAGCTTGTGAAATGATCTATCAAGCTATAACTAGCTATACTGGTTATGAAAACTTCCAGGCCTAAAAAGACCTATAAGGCCTTCAAAATGGATTTTAAAACTTTAAATAATGAAAACATTCATATCTTCAAATCGAAACATGATCTTGCAACAAAACTTTACAAGCATGCTTATTTAGCAATTCCAAAACTTTTGGAATTTTTTGGCATCAATCTATGCTCAAATGTAAACTTACTATAAATAGTAACTTCATGTAATTACAAGGTTGAGACACTATTTTCCTAACATTTGATAGTTGTTGTGTTGCCTCTAGATCTCTAGTTGGTGATACTCATGTGAGAAGATTTCTCTACAAGTATATTTCAATCTTTGTGATTTTCAAATAATATATTGGGTATAATTTGGAGTGTGGGGTTTCTCTCAAAAGGTTTTTCCCCACATAAATCAACATGTTGTGGTATTCATGATATTTATGTTTATTTCTATTTGTTTTTGTAACACGATGTGGTGACAACTTATTATGATAGTCAAACTATGATCTTCCTTGCTAAGAACTCAAAATTTCATGCCAAGACCAAGCACATCGATGTACAATATCATTTTGTTAGAGATATGGTTGAGGATGGAAAATTGAAGTTAGTTAAGGTAGAGACTTTGATGAATGTTGAAAATTCTTTAACTAAGGTTGTGAGCACATAGAAGCTAAGATGGTGTTCGAAGTCTATGAGCCTCTCAGCTCCCAAGAATGAAATCATGGAATTGATCCTCTTGTTGCTCTTGCAAGGTGTTTGACAAGTGGGAGAATGTTAAGAAAATGGTATCTCAACTTTTCAATTATAACAAGTTAATAGATTGAGTACGATGGATTACAATGGGGTACCCCCTTGTGGAGTGTGGGGGGATGAGCCCCTTGGTAGGGTGTTGGGAGCCACACACCTACCCTCCAAAGAAAATTTTTATGTATATTTTATTATTATAAGTCTAGACCGTTTATCATTAGGACTCAAATTTTATGGTAGATATATTGTTGGCTTGTCTTTCCCTATAAGGAAACCCTATTTTATGATGGAATTCTAATACAACTATGCATTGTGATGTATTTTGAGAGATTGATAGTTGTTGTGTTTCCTCTAAATCTCTGGTTGGTGATACTCTTATGAGAATATTTCTCTACAAGTATATTATAATCTTCATGATTTTTGAATAATATATTGGGTGGATTCTGGAGTGTGGGGTTTTTCTCCCAAAAAGGTTTTCCCCACATAAATCTCTATGTTGTGGTATGCATGATATTTATGTATATTTCTATTTAAGTTTTTGCAACTATTGTAAATGTCTATAATTTTTTTCATTACACTCCTCTAAGGATTAGTGTAGGAGGTTGTTCCACTACCTTAGCTTCCTTACATTGCCCTTGCTAGGTTTCCTTTGTTTACATTGCTTTATGATATTATAGTGGGATATGTGTAATTTCCTATGTTTAATGTTCCCAAAACCAAATAGTTTAACTAATAATGTAATTATGGATGGTCTCAAAGTGACACATAATGAAACCACTTATTGGAGCTCATGTTTATAATTCCCATAAAATTGCTCGGTCTAGGTCCCATTTGTACATTTTGCCTTATTTTTCCCTTCATTTATAATCAATTTTGGAAATATTTGAATGGATATCACTTAGTCAAGTTTGCATAAATATTTATTTCTTTTCATCCTTTGTGTCCCTATCAGATATTGAAAGTTACAAAAAGTTTTAAAATTTCCAAAAATTTTGGAATTATTTTGGTCATTTTTTGATATCTTTGAAGAGTTACATAATATTGGTGGACTACTAAACTTATTCCTCTTGTCTAACCTCAAGCTCTCACCTCCATACCTATATGAATATTCCATAATATTGATTGAGCAACTAATTCCTTCTATTTTTCTTTATTCAATATTTTATAGGATATTTATTGTCCTTCAAACTTATGTCTTCCCTCCTAACCTCATATCCACTTCTAGATTTGCTTTAATTCCCATTTCTCGACTTTATGGAATTTTAGATTTCTAATAGTCATTTGGAATTATCTTACCCATAATTATGTCTTGACTTCGCTTCTTTTTTGACAAGGTCACACTTTTCTATTTCGTCTATTTTGTGGACTTTTCACTAGTAGAATTTGGCAAATAAATGACTAGGTGACTAAAAAATTTGGTCACAACAACTAAAAATGACTAAATTATACTCATTTTTTACAACTTAGCTATAAATGAGTAAATAAATGACTAATTTGGTCGTTGAATAAAAAGTTATTTAGTCACAAAAATAAAAAATGACTAGATAATTAGTCGTCAAATCCAATGTAGAATTTTTTTTTAGAAACAATTTGGCCAAGATGTATTCATACGTGCGATGTATTGGCTTGATTATTCATGATCATTATAGATTCATTCATCTCGCTTGAACTCGTTTCATTCATTCATTGCATACCTCACTTCATTCGTTAGCTTGGCATGAGGCATTTTGATCAGTTATAGTAGCTACTTGCATGGGAGATAAGGATTTGGAGAGGACCTGGAGACTTCTAAAAAGGTGAGCAAGGGAAAGGAATTTGGAGTTTGCTACAATGAATTTGAATTCACCAAGGCCCTCTATAGAAAAATTGGATTTGGGGACGCCCTCTACAACAAATTCAGAGGCAATTCAAAACCCTCATTACATTAAACACAAATTAGAAATGCTCATTACAATCTCTTCTCTTAATAATGTTCTAC
Organism: Sequoia sempervirens; assembly: GCA_007258455.2. Lineage (NCBI taxonomy): Eukaryota > Viridiplantae > Streptophyta > Pinopsida > Cupressales > Cupressaceae > Sequoia > Sequoia sempervirens. Next base: position 20,134,250 of record VDFB02379711.1, on the reverse strand, counting down.
TACTCTTAATAATGTTCTTTTACAATCTTGCCACTATTCTACTTCATAATGTGCTTGAGCTAAATATAATAAAATTTGGGTGTCAGTGCCAAATTAGAATTTCCTCAAATAATTTTGATACATTTTCATTGCAAGTGAAAACTATCCTTGTGCAAAGTAAACATGTGCTAGATTTACCCACACATCAGGCATCTAAAAAAAGACGTTTCTTGTTGTAGCTTCTTGTACCTATGTAAAAATTTCCTTTGCAATATCAAATTGACCCATTTTAGCTAGCACAATGGCTACCTCATTTGTAGCATAAACATTTCCTAGTCTCTGTGCCAACACTTTACAATACAGTTCTCTATCCTTCTCAAGATGTTGTGCCTCCACCTTTGGATCCCTCCTCTCGTTATGAAAAGTTGCAAAATAATTCCAATTTCCAAGTGAAATATCAACATAAGAATTCTTTGCATCTGATTCACTTTATGTAGCTTTAATTGTTCCTTTGCTTTAAGCTAGTCATCTATTTTCAGTTCCATTTTCCCAAGCATAGATAAAGTATTTGATGAGTTCTTATCGACCTTAAGTGCATCCCCAATCAATTCTAGGCTTAGTTGGATCTGATTCCAAGCCTGAGCCATGGCTACAAGATGTAGATATGCATCCACATAATCAGGAAACTTGAACAATATTAGCCTATATAAAAGATTGTCTTTTTCAGTATCATGTAGCTATTCAAACAACCTAGCAAGATTAAATAGTGTTGTGACTTTATCCCATGGTAACTCAAGTGAAACACCACCTTCTTCTAGTTGATGGAAGAATTTCATATCCTTAAAGAGAATAGGAAAAATTGTAGAATTAGCACTAGGGCTTTTATTTATGAATTCAACCCAAATGCCATTTCCTAATGCCTCCATAAAAGTTTGTTGAGCCAAATCTAGTTCATCACGCTCAAAATGAAGAATCCCAATGTTGTTTAACAATTGAATGGGTACTTATTCTTTTCTCTTCTTCAAAAGAGACTAGAATCTTAAGAGAATCTAAGGTTGCACTAGGTTCTGATGATATTAATAACTCACTCATCTTGATAAATGCATGGGCATCAAGTGGATCTATGAGAGTTTCCTTTCTTAAAATGTACAATGCCTTCTCTGCCAGCCCTTGCTAAGCATATATATGGCCTGCAACTTTTAAGCTCTCATAGTTCTCAGGGTGGACCTCCAGAACCTTTTCAAAATTTGAGAGAGTACTCTTAAGATATCCCAACTTCAATTGAACCTATCCAAAAAATCTTGGGGCCTCTGGATTTCCTTGACTAATGTCATGTAGTAGTGGCATGTGGTTTCATAATCATATTTAATATGATAAGATCGTGTAAGATTATAATATGAATGAGATTTCATGAGAGGGTGGTCAGTTGAAACAAGAGTTGTCTCAGTCAACTATTCCACAAGAAAATGATGCCCTACAGTGAAGAAAAAACGGTTTGCTAAATGATCCAATGCCATTGCAGAGTATGGGTAAATTGAAAGGCTCTACGCATCTTTTCCATTCCTTCATGAACATTTCCTTTTTCACTAACTATGAGAATCCTACAAGTAAAAAATTCACAAAAATGACCACAAAGTTTTATGTAGAGGAAGAACATAATTTCCTAATACCTCCATAAAAGTTTGTTCAGCCAACTATAGTTCATCACACTCAAAATGAAGAACCCCAATGTTGTTTAACAATTGAATGGGTACTTCTCTGCTCTTCTTCAGAAGAGGCTTTGGCATCTTAAGAGAATCTATGGCTGCATTGGGGTCTGACGATATTAATAACTCACCGATCTTGATAAATGCATGGGCATCATGTGGATCTATGCAAGTTTCCTTTCTTAAAATTTCCAAAGCATTCTCTGCCTGCCCTTGCTGAGCATATCTATGGCCTACAACTTTTAAGCTCTCATAGTTCTCAGGGTGGACCTCCAAAACCTTTTCAAAATTTGAGAGAGAACACTTAAGATCTCCCAGCTTCAATTGAACCTATCCAAAAAATCTTGTGGCCTCTAGCTTTCCTTGACTATGTCATGTAGTAGTGGAAAGTTGTGTCATAATCACCTTTAATATGATAAGATCATGCAAGATTATAATGTGAATGAGATTTCATGAGAGGGTGGTCAATTGAAACAAGAGCTATCTTAGTTGAAACTATTCCATAAGAAAATGCTGCCCTATGAAGAAAAATGGTTTTCTAAATGATTCAATGCCATTGTAGAGTATGGGTATAATTGAAAGGCTCTACGCATCTTTTCCATTCCTCCATGAACACTACCTTTTTCACTAACTATGAAAATCCTACAATTTAAAAGTGCACAAAACTGACCACAAATATTTTCCCCATTTCAAATAGCAAAATTGCCAAAAAAAATGCATTTAAAACCTGCAAAAATGCAAATAAAATCACACTAATTTTTGTGCCAAAAAAAACCATGAGGCCATAGCTTGTTGCTTACTATTTTGTTTTTATAGGTCTTTTCCAACCATCCATAGCTTTTTTGAAATCACCTATTTTAGGCTTTTAGCCATACCAACAAGGCAGTGAATTGTTTGATAAAATGCTTTGGTAGACATGTATGAAAAATATGGTAGCATACAAAAGGAAATGAAATTTGGAAAAAATGCCTCAAATAAATGTGGTCTCATGGTGATGCAATGCCATGACGAATGCCATGACAAGCGAATTGTTATGGATTGTCATGCAGTTCCATCACCATGAGACCACATTTCTCTGAGGTATTTTTTCAACTAGTTCACTGCCTTGTCTATGCTATTGCTTACTATTATGCTTTCATAGATTTTTTCCAAGCATCCTTAGCTTGTTCAAAGTCACTTGTTTTAGAATTTTAGCCATAACAACAAGGTAGTGAATTGTTTGATAAAATGCTTTGGTAGACATGTATGAAAAATGTGGTAGCATAGACAAGGCAGTGAAATTTAAAAAAAAATGCCTTGAAAATAAATGTGGTCTCATGGAATGCCATGACAAGAAAATACAATTGGTAGATGCCCCTAGTTATTAGTTATGCAATGTGAAGTAAAATTTCATATATGCTTAGGTTAAATTTGTAAAAATTATATTGTAATTGAAATTTTTTCATCTATCAACATCTAGTTATTAGTTATCCAATGTGAAGTAATGCTTCAAGTTTAAAAGATGTGCAATGCAATGTAATCAACAATTTGAATATAAAATACAAAAATCTATTTTTTTACAATTCATTAGTTAAACTCTCTATTTTATTTTCTCTTTATAAGTCTATTGCTATAGAAATGCCTTTCAATTAAAAAAATAGTTTTTTTCTCTTAGTCTACAATTTTTTGTTGCTATGTGTAGAACATTACATATGGATCAAAGTTGAAGGTTGAAATACCATGCATTTGATGAGAGAATAGCTTATGAGAGTGACATGGAAAAATATCCATGTCCATGTAATGAATATCTTGGTGGAAAGGTGAAAAAAAGAAGTCAGATTTATCAACATATGATAAGATATGGGCATAGCGGTATAAGCCCTTGGAATGCCAATTATTACAAAGATATGATAGAATGGAAGAGTGTGAGAGATGAAGAGGCAACAAACATAGATGAAGTGGTATAAAACATAGATGAAGTGGCACCAAACAAAGATCAATTGGCACCAAACATAGATCAAGTGGCACCAAACATAGATGAAGAGGCAATAATGTTAGATGAAGGGTTGAAGAGGCAATAATGTTAGATGAAGGGTTTGAATTGATAGAATGTTGAATGACGGTCTAAATGATGATTCGTCCAAGTTGATGGAGGATGCTTCAAATCCTTTGTATGCTAATTGTAGGTTAAGTCATTTGCCGACAATCCTTCAAATTCTTAACTTGCAAGTGGTGTTTGGTTGGAAAAATGAGAGTGTCGATCAGTTATTAACATTATTAAGTTCGTTGTTACCACCTAACTCCACATTGCTAACAAAATTAAGTCAATGAAAAAATGAAATCACTAAGCTAGGCTTAGGGTATGAAAACATCCACACATGTGTGAATGGCTGTGTATTATTTTGCAAGAATATTGCAAGTGAGAGTGAATGTCTGAAATGTCATGAAGCGAGGTATAGAGAAGGGTTGAAATCAGTTGTGGTTCCTAGAAAAGCTCTTCACCACTTTCTGATAATCCCACAATTACTCTAAATGTATAGGTGCAGAGACATTGTCAAGAACTTATGCAATGGTATGCCCAAAATAAGAGCATTGATGGAAAACAATGACATGTGCATGATTGTAAGAAATGGATGGAATTTGATAAGAAATGGCCTAATTTTTCTCAAGATCATCATAATATAAGGTTGGGTTTGGCTCTAGATGGGGTGAATCCATTCTCAAATCAAAGTACAAAATGGTCAACTTAGCTAGTGTTTTTAATAAATTATAACTTTCCTCCATGGTTAGCAACTAAACCAGTTTTCTTAATGCTATCATTGATTATACCAGGAAAGAAAAGTGTGACTTTAGATACAACTGATGCTTATCTAGAGCCATTATATGATGAGCTAATGGAATTATGGAAAGGAATTGAAGCAATTCAATCTTTAAGGGATGGTAATTCAATCAAATTCACTTTAAGAGCTTCCTTATTGTTTACGATTCATGATCTTCCTTCATATGGCACATTGTCTAGTTTCAGTGTTCATGGATACCATGGATGTCTTGCTTGCAACTTAAGGATTTTGTGAGGAACTTAAGAAGTTTGCATAAGTGCATTTATTGTGGACATCGTGCTTACCTTAAAATGGATCATCCATATCATCAACAAAAAACATGATTCAATGGTCAAGAAGAGAATCGTGAAGCACCATTTCTAATAAAAGGTGATTACATTGTTGAGAATGGACAAAAAAGAATGTCATTTATTAAAATGATGGGATTTTTGGTATTAGATATGATCCATGTAATGGAAGCGGTGTAAAAAGGTTGTGTATATTCTATAAATTGACATACTTTAAGGATATAGCCATTAGGCATACTATTGACTTTATGCATACTGAGAAAAATATAGTCTATGCTATTATAGGAACTCTTTTTGGTGCTTTTGATACTATTTCATCATGTGAAGATTTTTGACAACTAAATATTCGTTGAAATCTTTGGGTTGAAAAATATGATGATGAAAAATATAGAAAACCTAGTGCTCCTTATGTTTGGACAAAGGAACAACGTGCACAATTCTTACAGTTGATGTCTCAGACTTGCTTTTGCATTGGATATGTAAGTAGTAGTATTAGAATCCAAACTGACATTAATGGCTTAAGATGCCTCAAGACCCATGACTATCATGTCATAATGTAGAATATTTTACCTATTGTGGTAAATATATTAAGTTTGGCAAAGGGGCCAAGATTGGTAGTTATAAGGTTGAGCTTAATATTAAAGAGAATGAGTTTACATATATTAGATCCTTCGAACTTTGATAGTTTGAGGGAGGAGGTTGTTGAAGTCCTTTGTTTATTGGAACAAGAATTTCCACCAACAATATTTAACATTTATATGCATCTTTTGATACATCTACAATGTGAACTAAAGCATTGTGGCCCGATAAGAACAAGATGGATGTATCCTATAGAATGATATATGAAGGTTTTGAAAAAAATTGTTTGTACTAAGGAAAAAGTAGAAGGCAACATGTCTGACAGATATTCAATGCAAGAGGCCATGGGATTTTGTGTGTAGAATATATGAAGGATTTTAAAAATGTCAATCAACAGGTATGGGTTGATGACGAAGAAGACACAGTTGTAGGTGAAGTATTAGAAGGCAATGGATGTTGATTCAAGCTATCACATCAAGAAAGAAGTGTGATACATGCCTATATTCTTCAAAACACATCTTTGTTCAATGAGTGGCACAGGTAAAAAAAAAAATTACACAATAATTTATTTACTCAATTGCATTTACACATTTATATTATCAATATTACTATTTGTACGTTAATATTCTATGTAGAAAATATGAGGAAGACAATCAAGCTTGGATGCAACATCGACCTCAAAGGCACATACATCATGTTGATTTGATTAGAGGTGATTCTTTTCCAAAATTTGAAGAATGGATTGCTAATGCAGTTAGTGATGTAGAAGAAGAAGTTCAAGATATAACAATGGAGGAAAGTGAGCTTTCACAATCTCTACATTTATGGGCTAAGTAGTTTAGTGAAATGTGGGCCTATGGTAGTCATTTAAGAGTGGAAGAAAAAGAAAAAGGAAAGATAAATTGTGATTGTGTTGTTAGTGTTGAATTTCTTCACGAAACTGAGAAGAAATTTTATGTTGGATTCATACAAAAAATTATTCTAGTGGACTATGGTGAAAATAGTCCTATATTATTAAAATTTAAGTGGATCCAACAATTTGCAGTACAATTTGATGAGTATGGATTTGTACATGCAAATACAAGACAATTTTTATCAGAGGCAGATGAGTCATATGTTTCCCCTCTTCAAATTAACCAATCATTTCTAATTGATGATGCAAGGAGCCCAAGATGGTCATATGTCACTCAAACAAAGTCTCGTTCAAAATTAAAATTCATGGAAGTTGTTGATATAATGCCTGATGGGAAATATGTTAATTTACAAGAAACATTAGAAGAAGTGGATGAAGATGATGATGGAGTGTTTGAAGAATACATTTTTATTACCAATGAAGAGATTGGGAGAGAGAATGCATTGCATGTCATAGATGAGGATGAATAAAATCAAGCAGATGCAGACATGAATGATCAGGATTCTAATCTTGCTAGCAATGCAGATGATTATGATGATGTTTTGTCACCTTAGGAGGTTAGATTGTCACCTATAATTTGGTTATATGTATGGTGTAATTTATTATTGAATGTAATAAATATATGAGTATAGGTTTTCTTATTCACTATTGTTTTATTGATACATTTCTAAATGTAATCATCATTATTCTACAGGTACATTGTATACAAAACCTGAGATGTTCACTACTGATTTGAAGTGCATTTAAAGTCAGGTTCAATCATTCTTCTTAGTTTTCTTACTTTGGTTGAAATTTTGAAATTAATTTTGTTTAGTTAGAATATAGATATCTTAACATTAGGTGAACTAAGCCTCATTACAAACAAAGAGATGATCTCTTAGGTCTGACCGACACTCAAAACTAAAACTGAGAGATTGCAAAATTAGAAAATTGTTCAATCTTTTCAATAAAATGATATCTAAAATATAACATTCATAATAAAATCCAATACCACACTACCATAACAATTAATAGAGGTATGAGCAGGATGGAGGGACACATAGGTTAATGTACAAATGCTTACCACAATATTGTGGCAAACACATATGAATACCGTGAGGTGGCAGTGAGAACATGTTAACAAATAAAGTAAACCATAGCCCCGCAAGGGGTAAACAATGACAGTGCAGTATGGAAGTGAACAATCACTCAACTGCTATAATTAACCCACTATCTCGTGGGAGTCCAAAGGGGTGTGTGCGGGGTGGTGGTACTGCTACCACGACCCCACAACAGTCTTGATATGATAGAGCGGTATGGCGGTAAACAACCACTCAACCTCTAGCTTGTGGTAGTCCAAAGGGGTGTACGTGGGGTGGCAATATTGCTAACACTTGGGTGATCCCACAATACTAGTTTACAATTTTTGGCCAAACTGGACACTGAACTAATTTTTTCTAACTAAATCTTCACTTTCAGGCACCTATAGCGGCTGAATCGTGAGGAATTTGAAGATGATGCAAACTAGTGATTTGTACCATTTTGTCTATAGATTCTAAATATATTTTTTTCAATTTTTTTGGAATTAGATTGCACTTCTTTTCCATCTCCTTCGAAAACTAGTTTTTTTTTTAGTAAACGCCATTTTTAAGGAGTGACGCTCACCGTATACAACATAATTTTTTTTTCATGAAGGATAAAATTCTAATTTTTTCAAATTTAGATTTGTAACTACGATATCTAGTGCTTCCAATTGGTTTCATAGTGTTGTATTGAATATTTTTTCCTTAATCAAGTTTCAAAGTCAAACCAATTACAATTTAGACATAGACGAACCATATACAACATAATTTTTTTTGTATGTATCAAAATTCAATTTGTTTTTTGCTGGATCAAGGACTTCAATATCTAGTGCACTCATATTTTTCAATTTTCTTTTGCTAATGTGCTATTTTTCCATGTGTGCAAAACAAAAGCTTGATTTTCAGTGAAAAACCTATGTTTAATCAAACTAAAAAACAAATACATAATAAAACCAAAACATATTAAAATTATTTTTTTTGCATAGCTTGTTTCAAGGACTACCATCATCTAGTTGGGTTTGTGAACTCTCCTCCATTTTCATCCTCAACTCAAGCTTCAAAGGAAAAAATTCTAGAGTTTTTTGGTGCCAGAGGGGGAGAAGGGGGGTTCGATCAAACTAGGGTTCGCTCGAATCCCCCTTGGAGGTTCGCTCGAACCAGGGTTCACTCGAACCTGGGTTTGCTCGAACTTGGGTTTGAGTGAACCTCCTTTCCATAACCCTTTTATTCGCTATTTTTCTTGGGAAATGTGGGACCCAAAATTTAATGGGTTCACTCGAAGAGAGGTTCTAGCAAACCAACTTTGGGTTCGCTCGAACCAGATGTTCGTTTGAACCCCCAAAAACCAAAATATTTTGCATGGGGGCATTTTTTGCAACTTTTCCTTCCTCACTGGAATTGTAAACCAGTTTTATGGGTTTACCCACTACCCTGCAAGGGTTTTTAAATGACAAAGTGATACTACAGTACAAGCTATCAAGCATTAAATGATTACACCATTCAATTTACCATGATCAATGACATGTATTAAAACTCAAAATATGGGAAGATTATGAAATATTTTGCATGAATTGAAATTAATAGTGAGGTGAACAAGCTCATCAGAAAATATTACTTGGGACTCAATGACATTTTGGAAATCATTCACAAAGCTCAACATACTGAAGGCAAGGGAGTTCAAGCGAGAAAAATATACAACTATTATTTCACCAGGTAAGTTCACAAAAACCCTTTGTAGCAAGTGTATAAGAACTAAATTTGCTTCTACAAGTAGACACCTAAAAAATTAAGTAGGAGTAAATTATTCATCATGCCACCCAAAAGAAGTCAACTTGCAAGTAAAACAGAAGATTCCACAGTTTCTAAATCAAAGAATAACTCCCTGCAACAATCCATTTTAGATGTGTTACCTAATTATGTAGACATAGGATCCAAAAAGGTGTTTAAAGATACAACTAATGGATGTAGAGACCTAGTTATCCCTATCTCAGGGTGGGATCTATTTTGGTACTTCTATGAAAAAAGAGTTGAGAAAATTCCAATTTTGAATCCTTGGACCTTAGATTTTTCCAAATTGATAGTCCCAAATGTCTTCATAGATGTTGAGTTTATTAAAGTATTGGCACAAAATTATTCTCACCTAGCTACTAGGACTATAAGAATGTCATATGGTTCACCATTAGTGGTGCTAACTAAAGAAGTAATTATAGAGTGTTTTATATTAAACAAGCAACCTATCACTAAGATTGACTTGGACAAAAGTGAGGAGGATTATAGGAGATTGAGAAAAACCTATAGGAGTGATGAACTTCCTTTACACATGAAAAAGGGTGTAAACAATAGGAGGATACCTATCTCCCCTTCCCAAAATGAGCCATTTTCCATAGAAGACTTCCAAGTATATTTCAAAAGAACTTATTTTTCTTTGTGCCAAGTGCTTGGAATATATGCTAAAGAGAGGATGTCAACATATCTCATGATGATGGCAATGAGGATACAAAATCCTGACGTCAACATTGAGTATGAATTTTCTACCAAAATTGAGAAAGGGCTACATGAGGGATTTTTGAAAGTAAGAGAAAACTTAGCGCCCATCACTTTCAAGAAATACTCTCTACTGTGTCATTTAATATTGTACCAAAATAGAAATAGGGGGACTAAAAGAATGTGTTTGGGAATGACTGATGATGAAGGGAATAGGCTGCCTATACAAAACTGGTGTTATATCTGGGATAGTAGATGTAAAAATAGTGATTATGTAATATTTCATGATGATTTCATAGTAAAGGTCATGGCCAATCTTGGTCATATTTCACCAAGATTTCCTAATCAAATCATGCAAGTATTAAGACCTTTAGCATTGAAGCCAGAGTAGGGACACACTCACAATTTCAGTGGCTAGTTCTTCTTAGCAGAACAAACAGTATTAAGGGTCTATGGGTGTGCTTGGGCCCCACATGTTTTACCTAAATTTTTTTCTATTTGAATTGCAATTTTAGAATTTATGTGGCAAATGTTATGGATGGAGTAGGATGTTATAAAAAGACATAAAACGAGTACATTCCTCCCTAACCTAACTGAATGTGAGGGGCTATCCATATGGTCTGACACTCTTGAATAACTGCAGAACTATTTCAAGATGTGGTATTCGTTGAAGTCACGAGGAGAAAGGGTATTTGATCCTGAAGGGTATATTAATTTTATAAAGGAGACATTTCTCACTAAAGGTGGGATTACCCATGTAATGGATTACGAAGAAGATGTAATATTAAGAAATTGCTTTACACCTCGTGAAGTTAGGAAGAGGAAGTGGGAAATCATAAAGAGGCTTGTGGAGGAGAAGAAGAAAAGGGACATTGGATTTCAAGGATTCTATGTTGAAGAAAAGGATCCTATCAAAAGGATGAACGTAATAATTGACAACTTTGAAAGATTATATGTTGAACCAGAAAAGAAACCTCAGGGCCAGTCTTCAAAACACTCCAAGCTTCCCATCAAACCAAGTGGTATTGTAATCATAGAGCCCCTACCAGACACTACCACAATACAATTAGAAGCATCCCCTGAGCAACCAAGTCCTAAAAGTCAGAAGACACATGGAGTGGCCCCCTCAGTGACATATGAAATAAGTGAAGGAGTAGGGGATACTGAAGAGGTAGCTGGTTTACTTTTGAATTTTAAAGATGATGAAGTTGATCAACCACTGCCTAAGCTTGCAACTGATGCTCACAAACTAGAAGAAAGAGTGGATGTACATGGGAATAATGATCAAGAAGTGCATGATGATGAAAGGGTGATTGCCACCCTTAGATTTATTGAAGATGATGAATTTATTCAAACTCCCGAGTTTAAGGATTTTTGGTTTAAGATGAAAATGAAAGAATTTGAGGAGAGACGCCAAATTAATAAGATGGGCATTGCAGAGTTACAACATGACCAAATTGTTTCCCAGACTCTTGAAGAACTCAGGATTAATGAAATTACTATTAGTCCCCAAGAAGCAAGAAAATTGGTCTTAGAAAGTAATATGCTAATTGTTCTTGGGATGAAGTTAAAAAAGATATTCTTACTGGATCAAGTAAGAAGCCAAGAAGATCCTATGTTGGTTTCTTAATTCAATTCAGAATAGGGAATGAGTAGCACATGTTACAATCCAAGTCTTGAAACCCTAGCCTTTTGGACAAAGCAAAAAAGAATAGAAAAACCAAAATTTATTGATGTTGTAAAAGAAATGAGAGGGACTTCCATGGTAAAGAAACTTCAATACACATCAAAATTGGAGGCATCTACTATGACAACACACTCAACAATGTTTACTAAGGATGTGGTTAAAGCTATGGAGCTTAGATTGGAAAAATATGAGAAAGCACAAATTGATCTAAATGATGAAGTGAATAGGTTATTCATAGAAAATGTGAAATTGAAACAATATTTGAAGGGAGCAGGTCCTTCCCAAAGCCTAAAATTAACAGTATACTAGCCCCATACCATCCAGACTGATACAAGTGAAATCATTGTTGAACAAGTTAATGTGCTAAAACAAGAAATTAAGAAGTTGAAAAAGAGTAATGAAGAAACAAAGGAAAGATCAAAGAGAGAAACCCTCAGGGTATTGGAATAGATCTTGGAGCATAGGGTAAAATAATTGTGGAAAAATTGAAAAATGTGTATGAATGTTATGCCTCCTTGTCACAATTAGTTGATCAGATAAAGGCCCATGTACCTATATTGGACCCCTTATTCAAGAAATGGCAACATGTGTACACCACACCTTAAAAATGTTGTGCAATTTTTTACAAAGGAGTGTTGAGGCCCCCGTAGCTTTAAAGCCTACTAAGCAAATGGTTTGAATGGTCACAGATGAATTTCAATACATGTATGTAGAAGAACAAAAGATCAAGGTAAGAATGGATTCATTTCATGCACTAAAGTAGTGGCTCATGCCTAAGATACTAAGGGATGATGATCAACTGAAAGGCTCCAAGGATTGAATAGATGAGTTTACCAAAATTGTTCCCAACTACCTCACTAATATACAAAAGGATGGTGACATAAATATTCACTGCCTCAATTTAACCTTGGATGGAATAATTGCATTGGATGTTGGGTACTCAAAATTCATCACATATACCAAAGGGTTATTAGGCAACAAATGGAAGAGTCACTTGGCCAACACACAAAAAATACAGGAGTACAAGTGGCCTCATGATAACATGGTGTACCAATGGGAGTAGACATATCTAGCTCCCCCAGAAGAATAGGCCTTGCAGTGAAGTACCAAGCCTTGCAAATAATAATCATAGAGAGAGGACCTTGCCAGATCTAAATGATCTTGGGTACCTTATGATGAGTAACGAACTTATGTATATTGCGAGTGTTGTGGACTTCAACATCTAATAAATTCTCTTCACTTCTTATCTTTCATTGCTTTTAAAGTTTTATGTAATCCTGTGTAAACAACGATAATTAAGACTTTTTGATTTATGTTAAAAGTGGGTAACTGACAAGACACTTTTTGACATGTTAGTTAGGACAAAATTTTGAAACGTATTGTAAAATATTTTTGAAGATCAATAGAATGAAGTTATATTTGGTGGTCGAATTCTAGTTTCAATTGTTTGTTGAAGTCAATTAATGAATGTTATCTTGTTTTCTCCAGTTTGATCTTTCCTTTTTATTTAAATCAATATATCAAGGGTATATCTAGTTATCAAAACAAATTTGTTGTCAAACAATTCATTTTGTACTATATTTTGGTGTCAAATCTTTGGTAATTATGGTTAGTTTCATTACATTCAAATTCTAAGTTCGAGGAAATTATATACAGTAAATAGATTGATGGTTGTTTGGATAGTGAAATTACCTCTCTTAGAAATTAACTAAAATATCTTGTCTTGAAATATCTAGAAGGATTATTTTAATTAAAGAGTATTTTGTGGTTTTTTTCTAATAATGATTTTACAGTGCATCTAGCTTGGTATTTTCATTCAAGATACAAGTCATGATCAAAGTCAAGCACATACCAAGAAGATGGTACTCTACTTCTCGAGACGTGCAAAATGTACAAGTTAACATTGCGCATCTAAGTCTGACTACCAACATCATTTCATCCTAAATCATTCCCCGATCTAACCATTTAATTGAATATCGTTATTTGATTAAATTAATTTGTTTTCTTCTCTTAATTAAATAAATCATGTGTTTAATTAAGTCTCTTAAATCATTCTCCATCTCTTTTAATTAAATAATTAATTTTATTTAATTAATTAAATCTCTAAAGTCTATCTATTAAATTGAATAAATTAAAATCTTATTTAATTTAATCTTACTTCAATCTCTTTAATTAAATAATCAAAACATATTTATTTAATTAAACTCATTAAATCATTTCCTCTCTTGTTTGATTTAAATTAATCCAAAAATCTAAGTCAAAATAAGTCAAACTTCCTAATCTTCATTAAATTGATCAAATCTTGATTAAATCTAATCTAATCTTCAAAATCCTCTAGCTTTTCCCACTTGCACAAATAAATCAATTTATTGATTTATTAAATCTTCATTTTCCCTCAACAAAGCATCTTTTGGAGGAATATTCTTCTATTTCAAATTCAAAATTTGAATGACATGTCCTTCCAACATGTCATTTACTCTCTCTTACAAGTCCTTCCAACAAGGCATTTACTTCTTCTTACATGTCCTTGCCTTGAGCCAAGTGGCATTTAATGCAATTTTCTTTCCCCCTCTTACATGTCTTTTCTCAAAATTCAAATTCAAATAATGCATTTATTGGTACATTTGTGAAAACTTGCACATTCCTCACCCAATCACATTTATACAAGTGGCATTTTGCCATTGGCCAAATCTTTATCCCACATTGCAAACATTCATCCATCAAAAACATCATCAACCATAAATATCTCACCAACATTTTGAGAAAATTTTGACACAACTATGCTAGGCTCCTTTGGTAGACATCAAAAAAATTTCAAACATGAGACTTTGAATTCTTCAAACATCAACATCAAACTTGTTCAACTCAAGTGTGTGTGAATGAATCCTTTTGCACACGCTTAGTTGAATTATCACTTTGTTCAAATTAATGGTGGATAGATGCATCCTTCTCCCATCACTAATTTGGATTATCTTTTGGTTAGCTTGTGAGTAGACACATCCTATTCTCACTCCTAAATCAAATTATCCTTTATGAGCATTAGTTATCTTTTTTAGATCATCATCCAAACATCTTGGGGATATCTCTTGCTCAAACATCAACATTCAAAAGACAGAATTCAAAGTCTAAACATCAAACAAACATCAATCAAAGCAAACCCAAAGTACCTAGCATCACATCAAGATTTTCAATACAAATTCAAAACTTCCATTCTCATCCATATATCATACACCTTTCATCTTCACATCTTTGATCTTTTACACATCCTAGTTTGCTCTTTTATGGTTCAAACAAGATCACAACACAAGAGGAACATGGAGTTAAATCAAGAAACATCAACCACAAGTGATCTAAGCCAAAACATTCCAGAAATCCAAAACACACCACTTCCAGACCTCACTATCACTACACACGATCCACAAAAAGAGGTCTTGGTGGAAGACATCACACCAATAGAACTAAGTGAGGAAGAAGTTCTTGAGATGCTCAAACAACCAAAACTACAAAAGTTTCTTCGCGCAATGGCTAAAATAAATCCATCAATTCTCAACACTATTGAGGATGAGCTTCTTGTACCAAATGACCAAAACACCCTTCCACAATCAACCACTTCCATTACCACCATAGAACCTACTATCAATGAGGATGATACCCTCTTCAACACGCATCAAAATCCACTTTACAACCCACTTGGATTTATCGATACATCTGAGGTTCCTTACCATACCACCTCATCATTTTCCCTTGACACGCAAGTGTCTAGACCTTTGGTACAAGCAAGCTCATCCGAAATAGAGAGACCTTACGGATTTGTCTCTTCATTTGCACAAGAAAATTTTCCACCATTCAAACCATTCACACCTCCCACCACGTCAACACCATATTTTGGTTTAGGGATCTCCCCTTTACCTAAACTTCCACCTTTCCCTAACATAAATCGCCCCATCCAAATCAATTCATCCAACCAAGGGGGTACATCACATCTTTCAAACACACCATCCACATCAAACCAACGCATGATAGCTAATCAAAATATGGTCTCTCAAAGACCCACTATTTCGCTCATCTCTACCATTCCTACCACTTCACCTAGTCCCACCATTCCTATCACTTCACCCATCCCAAATGCACCTATCACCACATTCACTCCAACCACTACATCCACTATACCTCAAACTTCCGCTACCCCCATCACACCCCTTACATCGCAACCTCCCACCACCACCATCACTCTAAGTGCATCTCAAACTCCCACCACCACCACCATTGCAACCAAGCCAAGTAAGCCATTACAACGCTGCATTCAAAGCATACCAACAATTGCTCCAACAATATCAAATAATTCAACAAGTGCCTATAGCCATGCATGCTTCTCAAGCTTCACAACAAAATCAAGCTCAAACATCATTGCAACAACAACAAGCACAACAAGCGGCACAAGCCCAAGCTTTGTTGCAACAACAACAATGACCTACACAAGCTGCACAAGCCACACAAGCTGCACAAGCCAGAAAAGTTGCACAAGCCACACAAGCTGCACAAGCCACACAAGCTGCTCAAGCTGCACAAGCCACACAAGCTGCACAAGCCGCACAAGTTGCTCAAGCTGCAAAAGATTCCCAAGATGCCCAAGCATGAGCACAAGCACAAGCGCAGTACTTTGCACAACAACAAGCAGCCCAACAACTCGCATATCAACAAGCATTAGAGCAATACCAAGAGCAACAAGAAGTAGCACAACAAGCCCTAGCTGACCAACAACAAGCATTGTTGGACCAACAACAACAAGCACAACAACAAGCTCTATTAGCGCAGCAACAGCAAGATCAACAACAAGCATTGTTGAAAGCATACATGGCACAACAAGCAAACATTCCACCCATTCAAACACCCACTCCACCCCCCCAGAACACCTTCATTCCACCTCCTGATCCACAATTGGATGTCACGGCACAAATAAAATTTATGTCACAACAAGTGCTTGACCTTCAATCAGGAAGGACACCAAAACCACAAAAAAACCTATGCCCTTATCCATTTGATAGGAGCGTAGAAATGAAACCATTCCCAAAAGGGTTTGAGATCCCTAAATTTGACAAATATCATGGAACGGGTAACCCTGAAGATCACATCAGGGAATTCCAAGTACATTGCATGGAGGTGGCTTACGACGAAACGTACTTGATGAGATTATTCCCAAGAAGCTTGGCTGGAAACGCTATTGATTGGTTTTCTCAACTTTCTGGAATCAAAAAATTCCAGGAAATCATAGATGCCTTCATACATAATTATTCCTTCAACACTCCCATGGAGGTTAGCTTACAAGAATTATCATCTCTCAAACAAGGGAAAAATGAATCATTCGGTGCTTTCTTACAACGATGGTGATCCAAAGCTAATCAAAGCAAGTGGTCCATGCCTGAAGAGCAACAAGTGGGAACTATCATTGCGAATCTTGATGGGCCCTTGGCCTTCCACCTCAAAGTGCAAAACATCACCACTTACGACCAGTTGATCCTAGGGCGCTCAATATCGAACGAGCCCTTGCCACACGAAACTTCATCATATCAAGAAGGCCGCTCATCATCCAGTTATCATGACAAACCACGAACATGGGAAAAGAATCGTAATGTAACCAATGATGGTGTCATTGATGCCAAAGTTGTCATTAGTGCCCCACGGAAGAACAATCCACCATCCCAACAACAACAACACCAAAATACCAATCAAAGCAATCGACAAGTCAATACTGTGGTCCAACCATCCCATAACCAAAACACAAACAACATGCTGATAATCAGGGAGGACCACAGCGAAACAAGTTCTTCCCCAAACGAAAATACACACTCCTTGGGGAACCTGCTGAAGCAATCATGAAAAGATTGGTAGATGAAAAATTGATAACGGTCCCTACACAATAATTATCAGGAACCATCGTCAAGCCACCATGGTATAATGAGAATTATCTTTGCGACTTCCACAAACTCAAGGGACACATGACAAACAACTGCATGAGGCTCAAAAATCTAATTCAAGACCTCATAGATGACAAAATCATAGATGTGGAAGCACCATCAGGAAACAAAGATCTCAAGATTTACACGAATCCGATGCCGAATCATGGCAACAAAGGAAACAAAGATCAAGACAAAGGAAAAGGGGCTTATAAAAATGTCAACCACACATACAAGGGTGTTGTTGCTTGTTTAGATGAGTTTTGTGGAGTCATCACCATCAAAGGGGCCCAAGCCGATTGTGGAGTCACCACAAGAGGTGGAAAGGTTACCATTGCAATACCATCCCAACCAAGCAGAAATTCCACATCCAATCCAAGGTCTAACCCTAGTGGCTATAATGTCTTGGATCAATTGAAAAGAACCCCTGCACATATCTCCATCATGGAGTTACTCAAAATCTCATCTGCACACAAAAAGATTCTAGAAGAAGCTTTGGCATCATCCACTATCCCCGCAGATCTAGATGCAGAACAATTCCAAGCTATGGTCACAAGTATCACCACACCTAACATTCTTACATTTTATGAACAAGCCATCCCTGTACAACCATCTCACAACCGTGCTCTTCATCTGGAGGCGTACGTAAATAAAGAGAAAGTCAAGAGAGTCTTGGTGGACGGAGGTACAGGCTTAAATATTTTCTCCTTAAAGCTTCTAAAGAATTTGAACATTTCAGAGGATTCAATTGACAAAGGAAAAGGCATCACAATAAGAGCATACAATGACCAGGAAAGGGTATCCCAAGGCACCATTCAACTTCCTGTCCAGGTTGGACCCACCATCATGCAAACCAACTGTCAGGTCTTGGACCTCGATTTACCATACAACATTCTCCTAGGGCGACCATGGATACAGGCAATGCAAGCTGTAGCTTCAACCTTTCATCAATGTGTGAAATTCACACATGAAGGTCAAGAGGTTACTATCCATGGAGATCTTGAGCCATTGTTCTACTGCAAAAATCTAGAGGCAAAATACTACAAGATCCCGCAAGTACCCAAGAATGATGAAGGCCCATCAACACCTTACGTGGAGCCCACCACTCACTTCTGTGACAGAGACACCCTCCACCCCCGCCATCCCCACCTTTTCTAATATCAAAGTCATAATACAAGATGATGGTTGTGGAAACTATTCAATGCCTAAGAATGCTTTTGTAGTAGGAGAGCTACCACAATCTCCTAGATCAAGAGAACGACCACAATCACAAGAAGCTTCAACATCTCAACGCTCCTATGAATGAAACCCCATCTTCACAAGTGCAGGAGATCTTTGTCAAGAAACATTAGAGGGGGACCTATCTCATCTCCTCTATCAAGATGATATACCGATAGTTGAGTTGCCTATGGACGAAAGAAACAAAGGTATGAAGATGATGCTCTCGATGGGCTATAACTGGAACCAAGGGTTAGGCCAAGATAATAATGGGCATGTAATACCCGTTATACCTAAGAAGCAAATAAAAAATACTGGCATTGGTCATCCTACTCCTAAGGTAACTATACTTGGTCGAGGTGCCCATGGTAGATGGAACCGAATTCCTCCTCAAGAATCCGTAGCTACTCCATAATCCTCCATGACTTTAGGAATGCCCACTAATTTAACTAAGTCACCAGAAATAGGATTACCTTTGTTTTTTGAGGATACTAATGTCCTTATGATTAACACCTTGTCTTATGAGTCTGAAAACCAAAGCAATGAAATCCAGTTAGTATATCCCCAACTGATTGATTATGACCAATGAGGACCACCAATTCTTGACATGTTCGAAAATGATGAGGCACTCTCAGAATTCATGGGACTTAGGGATGACATTCCATGTGGGGATCATAAAATAGGTTTTATCATAGATCTGGATACACATGCATACTATGGAGAAACGATTGAATCCCTCAGTCGCAAAAATGAAAAATTGAGAATAATCTCCAAGTCCTTGAGTGAAAACCATCTTGTGGCACTCTCTGACTCTAAAAAGTTAAAAAGAAAGGATGCATGCAATGGTGAAAACCTCTCTGAGGCACCTGAGGATGGGGGATTCAATCTTCCTCTTATAGCTATACACCAAGAAAAGTCAGCTATGCTAGCAGAAAAGTGCAACCCCATCAATCTGTGAACACAAGAAACTCCTCATATTACATTCTACGTTGAGTCACTATTATGCAAAGAACAAGAGGAGTTGGCTACCTTCTTAAAGGAGAGGAAGATAAACTTTGTGTGGACCTATGTTGATATGTCAGGATTGGATCTAGAGGTAGTGGTTCATCACTTGGTAGTCTATCCTGAAGCTAAACCTGTAAAACATAAGTTGAGAAAGATGCACCCACAGATTACTCTATTAGTCAAGATGGAACTCCAGAAACTACTAGATGCGGGATTCATACAAACTATTGCCTACCCTGAGTGGGTCTCCAATCTAGTACTGGTTTCAAAACCAACTGGGGATATAAGAATCTATACGGACTTTAGGGACTTGAACAAGGCTTGCCCAAAAGATGATTTCCCTTTGCCTAACATTGATATGATTGTAGATATGACCACGAGGCACGAGATGCATTCCTTAATGGATGGATTTTCAGACTACAATCAGATAAAAATTACAGAGGAAGACCAACATAAAACATCTTTCACTTGTCCTTGGGGAACATACTGCTAGAACGTAATGCCATTCAGCTTAAAGAACACCGGGGCCACATACCAAAGGGCCATGACACTAATATTCCATGACATGATCCAGAAAATAGTTGAGGACTATGTCGATGACATCCTAGGAAAATCCAAAAAGAGGAAGGATCATATATCGGTCTTGAGTGCTATCTTTGATGAACTAGAAGAATACAAGGTTCATTTGAATCCCAAGAAGTGTGTCTTTGGCGTACAATCAGGAAAGTTGTTGGGATACATAGTGTCAATGAGAGGCATTGAGATTGATCTGGCAAAGGTGAAAGCAATACTTGAAATGGAAGCTCCTAGGACATTGAAACAACTGAGAGGTCTCCAAGGCAGGCTTCAGTCAATTCACAGGTTCATAGCACAATTAGTAGACAAAAAAATCCCTTACTCTCACTTACTCCACAAGGGGGTAACGTACAAATGGGATGACAAATGCAAACAATCCTTCAACAAAATCAAGGAATATCTGTTAACACCTCTAGTATTAAGGCCTCCAGTTCAGAATAAACCATTGATCCTTTATATCTCAGCAACTGCAATAGCCCTTGGTGCTCTCCTAACACAACATGATGAAAATGGAATAGAAAGATCCATCTACTACATCAACCATACAATGGTGGGCCATGAGTTAAACTATACATTCATTGAAAAAGCTTGCCTAGTAGTGGTGTTTGCATCCCAAAAATTCAAAAACTACATGTTGGCACACACGATCAAACTCATATCTAAAATTGATCCCCTAAAGTATCTTCTTTCAAAGAAAATGCTTATGGGAAGAATGGCTAAGTGGGTAATGATATTATCAAAATATGACATTGAGTATGTGGAGCGCAAGGAAATCAAGGGACAGGTCATTGCAGACCAATTGGCAGATGCACCTATCTATGCGGAGAACCCACTTGTTTCAAAATTTTTAGATGAATCCATTTTCAACATTGACATAGCTACTCACTGGAAACTATACTTTGATGGCTCCTACACACAACATGGGTCAGGAGCTAGTATCTTCTTCATCACTCCACAAGGGGATTGTATACCAAGATCATACAAACTAGCATTCCCTTGTACCAACAACATTGTAGACTATGAGGCTTTAACTATAGGTCTCAGGATAGCAGTACAATGGAACATTATGACATTGAAGGTATATGGAGATTCACAGCTTATCATAAATCAAGTGAACAATGAGTACCAAACAAAGGATGATAAGCTAACTCCATACAAAAGGCTGGTGGAAAATATCAAGGAATCTTTTGTTGACATCACATTCGAGCAAGTGCCAAGAACCAACAATAGAGCAGCAAACGCAATGGCAACTATTGGATCACTCTTAGAGATCCCTTGAAATGTTATGAAATATGACTTCTTAGTAGAGCAGCTTCTCATACTAGCATTCAAGGTACCAGAGTTAGAATTTGTGGGCAAAATCGTTGGTTCGAACAATCAGTGGTACCAAGATATTTACACATACCTTAGGATAGGTATCATTCCCGCCGATTTGCGTTCAAGCCTTAGATGAACCTTTATCAAGAAAGCATCTCATTTTGTCATTTTAGGAGAAACCCTATATCGTAGAAGCATAGAAGGAACCTTACTAAGATGGCTTAACCCTGAGGAGGCTTTGGCTACCCTAACTGAGGTGCAAAATGGCATCTATGGTTCTCATTTGAGTGGCATGACCTTGGCTAAGAAATTGCTAAGGAGTGGGTATTACTGGCCTACCATGGAAAGAGAGGCACATGAATACATCAAGAAGTGTCTACAATGTCAGCAACACAGGGACCTCATCCATGCTCTAGCTCAAGAGCTTCATTCAATCATCACACCATAGTCCTTTTCACAGTGGGGACTCGATCTCATTGGGAAAATCACACCCACCTTATCCAACAACAACAAATTCATTATAACTGCAACTAAGTACTTCACAAAGTGGGTAGAAGCCATATCCATGATGTATATCACTGGAAGGAAGATCTCAAAGTTCATCCTGAACTATCTCATATGCCACTATGGTGTTCCACAAGCCATTATCTCAGATAATGGGACACCATTCAAAAATTAGGAAGTCTGTGACCTATGCAATAAATTCAAAATACAACATTGCTTTTCCACCCCATACTATCCCCAAGGCAGGCCAAGCAGAAGCTACAAATAAAACCATCCTCAAAATCCTAAAGAAAACAGTCAATGACACAGGTCGTGACTGGCATTTGCAGCTTAATCCTGCCCTTTGGGCTTATTGAACCAACATCCACACACCCACTGGTGCCACACCATTTTCCTTGGTCTACGGATTAGAGGCCATCTTGCCCATTGAGATCAAGCTACCATCCCTCAGAGTATCATTGTAAAACCTCATCACGGACAAGGAGTATCGAGTTTCAAGACTGAATGAGCTGGAACTGTTGGATGAGTGACGTCTATGTGCTTTAAACCATCTACAAGTGTATCAGAATAGACTCAAAAGGAGATACAACAAGAAAATTAGAAGCAGAACTTTCCAGGTTAGAGAATTGGTGCTAAAAGAGAATCAGAAGAATGTCTTGAACCCAAATGGCAAGGGCAAGTTTGAACCCAACTGGCTGGGACCCTTTTTCATCACAACAAGCTACAAATTAGGGGCATATCAGTTATCAACACCCAAAGGGGAACCCCTACAGGAGCCAATGAATAACTCCCATCTCAAAAAAAATTATGCCTAAATCTTTCAAGGTATAGAACCAAAAAATCCAAAAAATCATAAAAAGTCCTGAAAAAATGGTTACTTCAACGAAAACCTAGCAAATAGGCATCTTGGTGACAACAAAAAAATCAAAAAATAAGAAAACAGTAAAGAGAAAAAATCATCCTCTAGTGAAAACCACTTCGGTGGCACTTTGGGCAAGTACCTTGGTGAAAACCTGGCAATCAGGCACCTTGTGTAAATAAGCACTCTCCATCCATCTTGGTCTCTGTGTCTTGCTTTGCATCATTCACTCACCCATCACATATCATCGCATTTCACCCTTCCATCTGCATCTGCACCATAGCTTGGTCTTGCGTTTGTGTCACGATTCCTCCTAGAGCTACCCGACCCACTTAAAAGGTCAGTTTGTCCTGCCTATATTAGAGTAGTCTATCACCTCACGCTGGGGGCGCATTCTCATTGGATCAGATTCATGTATGATCTTAAAGTCTGGAAAAACAAAAAATCCAAAAACATAAAAAAAAATCAAAATCCAAAAACAAGTCAAAAATTCAGTCAAAAAGTCAAAAACTGAGTCATCTTGTCGAACTACGTCGTCTCTGAGCTAGAACGTAGGCAAGGTTGATCTTTGATCATCCCCCGAGACATTTAGGTTAGTCCTATAGGAGTCTGTCATAATAAACTGACATCTCATCATGTATATCATCATCTGTAAATCGGTCAAGTTGTCAGTCAAACTACATGGTCTCTGTGTGTATAACATAGGCAAGGCTAATCTGTCGATCAGCCCTCGAGACCCCTAGGATAGGTCTTTAGGTTAGTCTCTTGGTTGAAATCTCAGAAAACACCTAAAAATTATAAAACTTCAAAATCAAAACATTTGCAAAATATCAAATACCAAAAATAGCCTCAAAACATTGCAAAACTCCAAAAACATCCAAATATTTGAAAAAAATCCATCTGCCTCATCTTGCTTACACTCGCGATAATCAATCATCCATAATAAATCATCACCCTCAACCTTTGGTAAAACAGTCGGAAACAAGTCTAGCAGTCAAATGTGAAAACCTAAACTGTCAAAATCTCAAGTATAGGTCAGTCAGCAAGCAAGTTGGTCAACTCTTTTCTTATTAATGGCATATAAATCATAAATCAATTTCATCATCATTTGATAAAAGCATGTCCTAGGATCCGTTCCGACAATGGGAACTTTTATCAAACCAACCACTTTGGGTAAACGAAATGACATGTCATTAACATGTCCTAGGATCTGTTCCGACAATGGACATTATCTTTTGGCAATAAGTTTTGGCTCCCATCTTTCGAAACATCATTTCTCTCGGCTAACGGTATGAAGAACATTAGTTTATTTTCTCACTTACTTTATCTTGTTTGATTTATCTCATTGTGCTCATTCCAAGGACCTCTCGATGATGTCCGAACGAAGGATTTAGAGAGATAGGAATGGGGCAACGATCATTATCTTTTGTTAGCTGTGCTTGTTGGATATCTTTGTAATATATCCTTGGTCATGCGTGCTTTTGTTTAGTCTGTAGCAAGGGTGTTTTAAGTTTCTTGTTGACCACATAGAAAGGCTCGCTTTCCTATGTTTTGGTTCGAGATATTTGAAATATTTGAACTATTTTCTGGACAGGGTTTTGTATGTCAGGTGTGAACAAGAATACTCCTATTCGATTTGTCGAGTCAAAGTCCATCACACTAGGTACAACGCCATCTTGGTTCTTGATACCTTGATGCATCGTACTGCGTGTATTATCAAACATAAGGAAATTCCCCCTTTGAAAATCCCTACTCCATGGCAAGTAGTCTTCATCATTTGCATGATCATCTCATTCTTTCATTCTTCTATCACATTCTTCTATCTTTACTAAAATTTCTATCCTAGTTAGTACATGAAGCTACCCACAGCTAATGAATGTCCATTCGTCTACATCAACCACTCCTCTCGCATTTTATCGCGATTTTGATTGGCAACTGGCATTCCCATTCAACATCTCGAGGGGGCAATATACCAGTGCAATTCTTCTCACTGGGACAATAGTGGGGCATCCAAAAAAATTAGAGAAATTTTGACTATTGATCATGACAAGATCATTCTTTGAATGAATGCAACAAGTACATTGCTTTAAAGAGGGGCAAAATGTAGACACGCAAAATGTACAAGTTAACATTGCGCATCTAAGTTTGACTACCGACATCATTTCATCCTAAATCATTCCCCGACCTAACCATTTAATTAAATATCTTTATTTGATTAAATTCATTTGTTTTCTTCTCTTAATTAAACAAATAATGTGTTTAATTAAGTCTCTTAAATCATTCTCCATCTCTTTTAATTAAATAATTAATTTTATTTAATTAATTAAATCTCTAAAGTCTATCTATTAAATTGAATAAATTAAAATCTTATTTAATTTAATCTTACTTCATTCTCTTTAATTAAATAATCAAAACATATTTATTAAATCATTTCCTCTCTTGTTTGATTTAAATTAATCCAAAAATCTAAGTAAAAATAAGTCAAACTTCCTAATCTTCATTAAATTGATCAAATCTTGATTAAACCTAATCTAATCTTCAAAATCCTCTAGCTTTTCCCACTGACACAAATAAATCAATTTATTGATTTATTAAATCTTCATTTTCCCTCAACAAAGCATCTTTTGGAGGAATATTCTTCTATTTCAAATTCAAAATTTGAATGACATGTCCTTCCAACATGTCATTTACTCTCTCTTACAAGTCCTTCCAACAAGGCATTTACTTCTTCTTACATGTCCTTGCCTTGAGCCAAGTGGCATTTAATGCAATTTTCTTTCCCCCTCTTACATGTCTTTTCTCAAAATTCAAATTCAAATAATGCATTTATTGGCACATTTGTCAAAACTTGCACATTCCTCACCCAATCACATTTGGACAAGTGGCATTTTTCCATTGGCCAAATCTTTGTCCCACATTGCTCTATTTTGGCTTTGTTTCCATTTCAACATTCTATAAATAGAATGCTTCACCATGCATTTGATCATCCACAATTATGCAAAGTTATTATGCACAAATATCTCTCAAATTCCATCCATCTTCTTAACTAGTTTATTGCAGATTTTGGAGCTCATTGAGGGACTTATCAAGTGGATCAATCACCTTCAATCAACATTTGCATTCAAGGAGTTGGGAAAGGGAAAATCTCCACACACCTATTAGCACCAACTCCCCCATGGGATCAAGTGTTTGCATGCTAAATTAGGATTTCATACTTCCATTATGTTCTTCATTATTTTCTTTGTTTTATTTCCTATTTTCAGCTTTGTGAATGGATTTCATAGGGAATCCTTGTTCATGCTTACAAAATGACTCTCTAACATTGTTTGTTGTTGTGTTTTTGTAGGCACTTTGAATTGGGGTTCACATATTGGCATTGAAGAACATTTGCCCTAGCAAAATGGAAGTATGAAATCCTAATTTAGGGCGAATTGCCGTTGAAATCCATATTGGTGTTGAAGAACATAATGGAAGTATGAAATCCTAATTTAGCATGCAAACACTTGATCCCATGGGGGAGTTGGTGCAAATAGGTGTGTGGAGATTTTCCCTTTCCCAACTCCTTGAATGCATAATCTGTAGAGGATCTAGACTAAATTGCGTTTTGAATGCTTAACTTTTAAAACAACTTTGCGAAATTTGAATTCATGCATACATTAACAAATTTATAGATTAAAACTTCAAATGAGAAACTGAATACGAGAGAAAAGAAAGAGGAGAAGATAGAAAGTGCAAACAAGGTTTGATTACGGAGTTCGCCACAAATGTGACTACGTCTCCGGGTTGGATCCAATAGAGTATGACCGATCTGATTAATCTCCAAAATCAAGTACAAAGCACCAAGACCATTCCTTCAAGCACTTCGACAGCATAACAAAACTCCAATGTACAAGAATGGCTCAAAAATATCCTTACAACTCTTCTTTCAAAACACCTATCACCTATTTCTCAAATTTGCAAAATCTAAGTTTCACACTTGAAAATTATGAGTCTTCTAGCATGGACACTCACCTACACTCCCCTTTAAATACAAAAAAATGGCTCAAATTGGCCTTTAACCAATTGATTTACAAAATATTCCTTATCTCTCCATAATATTTTCAAATCTTCCTTTATTTACATAAGAATCATTAAAAATCTCCCTTATTTAAATATACATCCCAATAAATTAATTTAAGCCCTTCAATTTATTGTTTATTCGGCCTTATCACTTGGAGAGTTTTCATTTAATCCTTTAAAAGGATTATTGTTTGTTTTATTTTTTGAATTAGGGGAGTTGTTTTATTTTATTTAGGGCATTCAGTTTTATTCATAGGTCAAAGACAACCGATGCCACATACATCTCAGTCCGCTTGGATGGCTCGTTGGTGATAAACAGTTTTGGGAACCCGGCAGTTCCGGGTTCCACTCCTGGATGTTGCTTCTTTTTTAACTATTTCCAACAAAAATAATAACAAACAAACCGGTCACTACATACTATTTAAAGCGGATGATTTGATGCGGCGTCCATGCCAGCGTCATCAGCGAATCAAGCTTTGCTACATACTATGGTTGACTTTGATGACATCAACAAGCTGACATGGCAGATGGTAATGTGGCAGGAGTGGTGAGTTGGCACATACATGGTAGAAAAAGAAATATGGATTAAACCATATTGTTAAAATAAAATACGTATGGTTTAAAAATTAGAAGATTTTTGTAATTTTCAAGGGTGATTTGAAGTGTTTTTGGAGGATAATTTTGGCTAGGTGTTTTGCCTAAGTGTTTTGGAAGGAATTTTTGATGGTGCTAAACTCTGGAGATTTGGAGACACTTCAATTTTCACTAAAAATATCCACTGGATTAGGCCTCCCCACTGAAGACCTTTTGGACCTCCAAAAGTGGCATTTACTCTGACATTAAGTGAGGATTTGGCCTCCCCACTTGTCCTGTATCCTCTGTACATCTGAATACCTGACTCACAAGCACACTGAAGACTGCAACAACATTGTTGAATATAAACATTATTCTATCACTTCCATAAGCTTCTACATCAAATGTCGTAGCCACTAACCAACAAAAATTGACTAGCATCAAGCTAAACAATAATGCAGAAATGAAAGAGAATAAGTCAACAAGATATCGATCCTTCACAACATGAACATTTTTACCTAAGGAACCATCAGTGCTTTCAAGCATCATTTTCTCATGCTGTACTGCGGGTGCATCCTGCAACATCTGACCCTGGTTAGCTACTCCAAGTTCAAGTGTATAACCACCTGTACTGACAGACATAAGAGTTAACTCTTTACTTGCATTAATTACCCTCTTTAACTACCCTGTGTTTGCAAAAGAATGATCAGTCTTAATCCTATGAGAATGTACAATATACTGAATGCCATCTTTAAACAAGTGATAATGATTCTTTTCCCTATAGAAAATAGCTTTCCGATCATAAAGATAAGGGCTACCAAGCACTATCCCACAGATATCCAGTGGAACCACATCAAACTGTACTTCATCCACAAATTTACTAGTGATTGTGAATCTTAAGGTGCATTGTCTTGTTACTTGCAACTTATCATTTTCACAAATCCAGCCTAGTGGATAAGGTTTCTTATGTTGTGTAGTTTTTAATCCCAAGTTTCTTACAACACTTGCTAAAATTAAATTCACTTGAAAACCACTATCTATGAGTGCATCAATTTTACTATTCTTAGCAACAACCCTTAAATGAAATAGCTCATTCCTTTTCTTATCTTCAGAGACATCATTAACTTTAGATGAAGAAGCACAACTATGAACAGAAACACTGGAAATAGGAGCTTTACCTTTCATACCCATAGCGGTTATCTTAGTCTCATCATCTGAATCTGAACCAAGATCCATAACAACATTTGCGGCTTTCTCCTTACCTTTCTATTTCTGATTACGTTTTTGAGCCCACTTAGGCCTCAGTTTTGGATGCAACTGCCAACAATGTTCTTCATCATGACCCTTCCTCTCACAATGAGAGCAAGAAAGCTTATCATCCTTCTTAACTGTAGCTGTCTTCTTTCCTTTCCCTATCTTTGCAACCTTAGAAGATTTCTTTACATCATTATCAAACTTATCAATAAAAGATCCTTTACCCCTTGACTCTAAGTGTGTAGCTTGAACAGACACTTCATCCAAATTACAAGGGTTCAATACCAAAATAGAATGCCTAAGGTAGGAATGCATACCTCCTATGTACTTCAACAAAGTGTCCTAGGTGTACAAAGGAACATTCAAAGCAATAGCCCTTTTTCTGAATTCATGGGTGTACTCTTGAACAGATTGGCCTTTCCCTTGCCTGAACATTTTCCAGTCCATCATTAACTGCTGCATATGGCCTAAGGGATAGAATTGCTTTTTAAGAGCATTAATAAATTATGTCCAAGTTAAACTGACTCTACCATGTTGTGAAACTTCTGCTTTAGACTTACTCTCCCACCAGGTTAAAGCTGTACCTGTAGGCACATAAAAATGGCCTCGCCTTGCAAACCATATTTTCTACGATGACCATGCTTCTCCCTCAAATCATTCAATTATTTAATCACATTCTAATGTCATAATTATTCCTCCATGATTATTTAAATAAATAAATTATGTTTATTTATTTAAATACGTCACTGATCAATCCTTATTTCCTCCATAACATTATCATTTAAATCCTTAAATCAAATAAATTTATTTATTTAGCCCACTTTCCATCTCACCAAATAAATAAATAAATGATTATTTATTCTCTTTTGTCTCATTCCCATTTATGAATTAAATCATAAGTCAACATTCTCCACAAATTAAATAATTTTTATTATGCCAACTACCTATTTTTCTCCACCATTGATTTGATTATCTCTAATTAAATCTCAACCCTTCATTTCAAGGCTTGCCCTAACTTTGACCTAATGTTGCCCTAACCCTAATCATCCTTATCACATTGAATCCTAGTCATTGATCTTAGGGCTTCACCAACTTTTAATCATGTTCGTCCATTCACCATTTGGAATTCTGTAAAAGGCCCTTTCTCAAGTCATTTTAGGACACACACAAGTTATTTTCAGTATGCTTGAGAGCTTCTTGAGTGCTTGAGCATACACATTTCTTCAATATTTTGCTTGGCTTTGTCATAGGATATAATTGCCCTCAAATTTGAAGTGCAACTATAACCTATGACAAAGCCAAGCAAAATATTGAAGAAATGTGTATGCTCAAG
>VDFB02379711.1:20083858-20103983 GCA_007258455.2 Sequoia sempervirens | reverse complement strand
ATTTAATTGGAGATAATCAAATCAATGGTGGAGAAAAATAGGTAGTTGGCATAATAAAAATTATTTGATTTGTGGAGAATGTTGACTTATGATTTAATTCATAAATGGGAATGAGACAAAAGAGAATAAATAATCATTTATTTATTTATTTGGTGAGATGGAAAGTGGGCTAAATAAATAAATTTATTTGATTTAAGGATTTAAATGATAATGTTATGGAGGAAATAAGGATTGATCAGTGACGTATTTAAATGAATAAACATAATTTATTTAAATAATCATGGAGGAATAATTATGACATTAGAATGTGATTAAATAATTGAATGATTTGAGGGAGAAGCATGGTCATCGTAGAAAATATGGTTTGCAAGGTGAGGCGATTTTTATGTGCCTACATTTTGCCCCTCTTTGACATGATGCAGTTTATCGCATTATGTCAAAGAACAAGTTAAAAATATGTATAAGTGTGAAAGTGAGGAGAGGAAGGATGATGAGGAGGTAGTGGTATGCCCCCTCGAGAGGACAGGCAGGTTCAAAGAAAATGAGTGTTCTCTCGAAATGGATGAGAGGATGAGAAGATGAAGGAATAGAAGAAATGCTAGTGTGGAAGTCATGGATGTGATGATGAAAATGGAATACTTCAATATTTTGCCAAATAACATCATAGGGGTTGCATAATCATCATTGGGCGATAAAATGTGACAAATGGACAACAAACACCATGATATGACATAGACCAAGGTGTGCAAGGTCATCCACTTGTGAAAAACAGATAGCCACAGACAAGGGATGTCCTAACTCATACTAAAGGCCAAGTTGCCCCAGTCTTTTTGTCAAGACACACCCAAGACAACAATCAAGGAAAATTAGGCCATGAGACATCATTGCACCTCTAAATCCTTCATGGGACATCCTTGAGGTAGCTAGTAACATGACCAAGAGATAAAACAATAAAAAGATAAAAAAATAGACCAGAAAAATCAACAGCCATTCAATATGTTTGCCAAGATTTGTGTGTCAAAGGTTGATTGTGTGACAGTTTGACAATTTGAAGAGTCTGACAGTATTGACATTTTGATGATGCATGTCATCAGGAAAGACACATCCTAAAAAGGCCAATGACTATGTGATGAAGCTTGTCGTTAGGAAGGACACATCCTGAAAAGGTTGACTATGTGACGAAGCTGGTCATCAGGAAGGACACATCCTGAAAAGGCCAATGACTATGTGATGAAGCCTGTCATCAGGAAGGACACATCCTGAAAAGGTCAATGACGTTTTGACGGGGTCCAATTCCAAGAAGGACACATCTTGAAGGGGACCATAAAGTGACTAGGTTGACATTGTGTTGGCAATTTGATGGATGTTTGGCTTGATGACTGACTGGGCTATGTTGTCTATTGATTCGTGATTTGAATGTTAACTTTCAAATGACTGTCTTGGTTTTGAGTGTGACTATGTTTAACTTATTTGACCAAAACGACAAACCCTAAAGGATTGACCTAGGTGGCCTTGGGGGCTCATCGACAGATGGCCTTGCCTACGTCATGCACTCAGAGACCTCGTAGTTCGACTGGGACAGACGAACAAATTGAAGATGAATTGACATGTTTTGACTTGACCTAACAAACCCTAAGGGACTGAACCTAGGGGGCCTCGGGGGCTCATCGACAGATGGCCTTGCCTACGTCGTGCACTCAGAGACCTCGTAGTTCGACTGGGACAGACGAACAAATTGAAGATGAATTGACATGTTTTGACTTGACCTGACAAACCCTAAGGGACTGAACCTAGGGGGCCTCGGGGGCTCATCGACAAATGGCCTTGCCTACGTAGCAAATGCGCAGAGACCACGTAGTTCGACTACGGACAAAGAATAAAATGACTGACATGACTAAATTTGACTCTATTTTTGGGATTTGTGATGTTATTTGGATGTTTTTGTGCTTTCTTTAGGACATTTTTCAATTTTTAGGGCTTTTTTCAAGACATTTTTATGATTTTTTAGGATTTTTCGAGACTTTTTATGATTTTTAGGATTTTTCAAGACTTTTTATGATTTTTAGGATTTTTCGAGACTTTTTATGATTTTTAGGATTTTTCGAGACTTTTTATGATTTTTAGGATTTTTCGAGGACTTTTTATGATTTTTAGGATTTGTTCAAGACTTTTTATGATTTTTAGGATTTGTTCAAGACTTTTTCGATTGTCAAGACCATGTGTGATACCCACTGCAGTCTCATGATAAAATATTGCCCCTAGTCAAGTTGATGGAAAGGGCATGACCAGTATGGACGATAGGCGATGCACAAGACTTCGATGTCAATCACTGTCGGCCATGGAAAGAAATGTCGTGATGTCAGGGTGAAACGTTGTGACAAATCTTAGCAAAATGGATGTTTATTATGGACGAAGGTAGATAGAGTGATAGTAGATGTCAAAGCAATGACCGACTACACATGGTGCCTGTTTGCCAGGTTTTCACCATGGTACTTATCCAAAGCGCCTGTTTACCAGGTTTTCACTATTGGATGAATTATTTCTCTTTATTTTTGTCAATTTTTTATTTTTTTATGTATTTATTTTTTTTTGTATTTTTAATGGTTGTCGGCCAGACTTTCTGATGCTATGTATAGAACTTGCGTAAATGCAGACTGTTGATTGGCTCTGTTAATTGTTCACCATCTGGAGTAGCCAACTGATATGCGCCAGAACCAAATGACGCAGTGATGATGTACGGACCCAGCCAATTGGGCTCAAACTTGCCTGGTTTTTCTCTGTCGGACTGATTCTTAGGATTCTGCATGAGAACCAAGTCACCAATGTCAAATTTTTGAGTCATCACTCTTTTGTTGTAGCTTCTGCAAAGACGATTTTGATATGCCTGTAAGTGGTTCAAGGCATTATGTCTGCGTTCATCTAGCATTTCTAATTCATGCAGTCGTGACTGTCGATATTCTTCATCAGTGATTAGACCTTTCATAGAGACTCGTAGGGATGGAATTTCGACCTCTATGGGCAAGATGGCTTCGGCTCCAAAGACAAGGGAAAATGGAGTGGCTCCAGTGGGAGTACGGATGCTAGTGCGATATGCCCACAAAGCAGGATTGAGTTGTATGTGCCAGTCACGACCAGCATCATTGACGGTTTTCTTAAGAAGTTTGATGATCGTTTTATTAGATGCCTCAGCTTGACCATTTCCTTGTGGGTAGTAAGGCGTGGAGAAGTGGTGTCGGATATGGAAGCGTTCACAAAGTTCACGGACATCCTGATTTTTGAAGGGACGACCGTTATCTGTGATTATGGATTGTGGAATACCATATCGACAGATGATATAGTTGAGGATAAACTTGGAAATTTGTTTTCCGGTAATGTAAGTGAGCGGGATGGCTTCGATCCACTTAGTAAAGTACTCAGTGGCGGTAATGATGAATTTGTGGCCATTGGATGAGGTAGGATGGATCTTGCCCACGAGGTCGAGTCCCCATTGTGCGAAGGGCCAAGGAGATGTAATCGGCCGAAGTTCCTGTGCTGGTGCATGAATCAAGTCACTGTGTATCTGACATTGGTGACACATTCTGACAAATTCAAGTGCATCTTTCTCAATGGTTGGCCAGTAATACCCAAGTCTCGTTATCTTTTTGGCTAAAGTAGGACCACTTGAATGGGATCCGCATATACCCTCATGTACCTCTCGCAAGGTCGTTCGTGCTTCATCAGTGTCAAGACATCGAAGAAGGGAGTTATCAAAGCTACGACGGTAAAGGGTGTCACTGAGGATGGTGTATCTGGCGGCTTTTCGGATAAAGGACTTTCGTTGGTTATTGGATAGGTTGGGGGGAAGGGTTTGGGACTTGAGGTAGTCATAAATGTCTTGATACCATGGAGAATTGGGACCAACAAGCTCACAAACCATCTCTGATTCTGGTATGTCATATGCAGGAACCAAAAGTTGTTCTACCAAAAATTCAAATTGAGGCACATTACTAGGAATGTCTAGGAGAGAGCCAATTGTGGCCATTGCATCTGCTGCCTTATTTTGTGTTCTTGGAACTTGCTCAAAAGTCACCATGTGAAAATATGTTTGAAAGCTGTCAACCATTCGTTTATAAGGCATTAATTTCTCGTCCTTAGTGTCATAGTCATCATTGACTTGGTTAATGACCAATTGAGAATCGCCATAGACATGAAGTGTTCTAATTTTCCATTTGATGGCCATTCTGAGTCCTGTGACAAGTGCCTCATATTCTGCCACATTATTTGTACATGGAAAAGCAATGCGGAAGGACTTAGGAATGGAGTCTCCTTGAGGGGTGATAAACAATATTCCTGCCCCCGAGCCATGATTAGTATGAGATCCATCAAAATATAGCCTCCAAGGTGACTGAGGTTCGGTATGAAATATTGACTCATCTGGAAAGTCTGCTACTAGTGGATGATCACCCTGTATAGGCGCATTTGCCAGTTGGTCTGCTATCACTTGTCCCTTTATCGCCTTTCTTTCAACATATTGAATATCATACTCGCTCAAGATCATTACCCATTTTGCCAGGCGACCTGTCAATGCTGCACGACTTAGGAGATATTTCAGGGGATCAATCTTCACCACTAAGTGTGTCTGGTGATTCAGCATGTAGTGTCTTAATTTCTGAGCAGCAAAGACAACTGCTAGGCAAGCACGTTCGATGGTTGTGTAATTTAGCTCATATCCGACCAGTGTCCTACTGATGTAGTATATGGACCTTTCCTTTTCTTCATGGTCATTCTGTGCTAGTAATGCCCCCAGTGCTGAAGTTGTTGTAGAAATGTATAGAATCAAAGGTTTCCCTTCAATTGGTGGCATTAACACAGGTGGTGACAGTAGATAATTCTTTATTTGTTGGAAGGCCTCCTGACATTTATCTGTCCACACAAAAGGGATACTTTTGCGCAAAAGATACTGAAATGGATGACACTTGTCTGCCAATTGTGCTATGAAGTGTCGGATAGATTGTAACCTGCCTTGCAATGTCCTGAGTTCGCTTATCCCTTTTGGAGGAGGCATGTCTAATATGGCTTTCACCCTGGCAGGATCGACCTCAATGCCTCTACGAGAAACAATGTACCCCAAAAGTTTTCCTGATGTTACGCCAAAGACACATTTCTTTGGATTCAAGCGAACCTTGTATTCTTCTAGTCTCTTGAAAATTTTGTCTAACACCCTCAAGTGGTCTTTTCGTGTCAAAGATTTTGCCAAAAGGTCATCTACATAATCTTCCATTATATTGTGCATCATGTCATGGAATATGGTTGTCATGGCTCTCTGGTACGTGGCACCTACATTCTTAAGACCAAAAGGCATGACATTCCAACAGTATGTGCCCCAAGGACATATGAAGGCTATTTTGTGTTGATCTTCAGGGGCAATACGAATCTGATTATAACCGGAAAAACCATCCATGAGGGACAACATCTCATATCCTGCTGTAAGGTCCACTATGATATCGATGTTTGGCAAGGGAAAGTCATCCTTTGGACAAGCTTTATTCAGGTCCCGAAAATCTGTGCAGATGCAGATTTGACCGTTTGGCTTTGTGACTGGTACAAGATTTGATATCCATTCGGCATAGTCTATGGACCGTATGAATCCCACATCTAACAATTTCTTAAGTTCTATTTTCACTAACAAGGTGATCTGTGGGTGCATCTTTCGTAGCTTCTATTTCACTGGCTTGGCCTCTGGAAATAATGGCAAATGGTGCAAGACAAGTTCTGGATCCAACCCAGGCATATCGGCATAAGACCATGCAAAGTTGACTTTATGCTCTGAAAAGAATTTGTGGAACTCAGGTTTCTCTTCCTCTGTCAAAGATGCCGCAAAGAGAACCATCTTAGGATCTTCTACTGTAGATATGTTTACTTCCATAGCGTCCTCTATGAGCATGGCTGATTTTTCTTGAGTTATGGGGAGAAAGTCCAATTCTCCATCCTTAGGCATGTCCTTTATTTTTACTGCTTTACCATCAGAAGGTGCCTTGCGGTTTTCACCTAAAGACATGTCATTTTTTACCTTATTTTTATTTTTCATTTTCTGACTAGAGGATGGAGCAGTCTCCCCAAAGTAAGCGGCACAATCTAGGTCAATGGAAAATCCAGCCTTGTGGTCTCCACTTGGTATACCCTCACGCAGTCCCATGAATTCTGCAATGGCCTCATCATTTTGAAATATGTCCATAACTGGCGGGCCTTGTTGATACCAATCAATTAGTTGTGGGTAGACTAAGGCAATACCATCATCAGTATTGGTGAATGGTGGGTAGGATGCGGAAAGCATGCCGACAGATTCAGAGAGGTTAAAGATAAAATTGTCATCATCAGGTTCTATATCAGATTCTATCCAGTACTCTGCCTCGCTTGATTCACACTCATCAGCAAAGTAAGGAACAAAGGGAGTGGAGTTTGGGTCAGTAGTGTCATGTGGCAATTCAAATGAATCTGAATGATGGTCATTAGGTTCAGTAGGGTAGACGAGTATGTCAGGATTATGGTCAATAGGAGTAGAAGAGGATCTGGACTGGGTGTTGTTTGGTGTCGTGTCAATTTTGAACATTTTCCAGAATCTCTCTTCAAATGTAAGCTCTCCAGGTTCAAGGAACAATTCATCAAGGCAACAGTCACTTAGGGATCGTTGGGAGCCAAATTCCCATTCGTGGGAGTCAGTTTCAGAAAGGGGATCTTCAATTGTCTCGACACAGTCTGAAGCATTTACTCTCTCGCTAGAAAGTGCATTGGTACTATGATCACCAGATTCTCCTGGTCCTAACCCTAACCCAAGATGTTTAGGTCTTCCTTTAGGTGCTAGAGGTTCTTGCCTTCCTGTCTTGTGCTTGCCGAGGCCACTAATTCCATCGTAGCCTTTTTCCTTTATCATGTCATATCCTTTACCATACATTTTTACTGGCAAGGGAGTTGGATCCTTTGGTTCTCTATAAATCCAAGATAGCACATTGTCAATGTCCTCTTGACTCATTTCACCCCACTTTATGAATACTATTTTTGGAGGGACTCTAAAAATTTCTTTTGACTCTAACATGAAGCAAGGCTTGCCGTAGACCTGGGGAGACTTAGGCATCCTCGTTATGCAATAGGCCGTATTCAACTTATACTCTCCACACCCTTGGTCCTGGATCTTAATACTTGCGTCGATGCTTGGGGTGATGGATGAAGTGGTAGATGTCATGGAGGTGGTCATGGTTGCTGAAGAAGCAGAAGTGGATGTGGATGCGGGAGGCTTCGCAAGTGTTGATGGGTCAATGAATTTAGAGGATGAAGATGTCGAAGCTTCACTATTGATAGGCACTTGGCGCTCTAAGATACCTCTCAAATTGGTACAATATTGAAATGGGTCAGGGTCTCCATATATGGTAATCTCAGTGCCTTCAAAGGGAAACTTCAAACACTGGTGATACGTGGAAGGGACAACTTTCAAGGCGTGAATCCAAGGTCGACCAAGTAAAATATTGTATGGAAGTTCGAGATCCAGGACTTGACAAGTGGTGTCCACAATGACTGGTCCAATATGAATTGGAAGTGTAATTACGCCCTGAGAAGAACATTCTTCATCATCGTATGCCTTGATAACAATGCTCTTTGTAGCATCTACACAAGCATCAGAAAAGCCTAGGGCCTTAACCAATTTTAAGGAGCATATGTTCAGTCCTGCTCTGCCATCTACTAACACTCGTCTGACCTTATGCTTATGGATAAAAACTTCGATGTGAAGGGCATCATTATGATTGGATTTGGACGAGGAGTAGTCTTGGTCTGAAAATGTTATGTGGTGGGGAGCGGTAAGATATCCCACCATGGCCTCAAATTGATTGACATCAATGTCTTGGGGAATAGAAGACTCTTGTAATGTTTTGTCGAGTATAGCCTTATGAGCTGGGGAAATACGTAGCAACTCAAGTATAGAAATTTGTGCAGGTGTCTTCCCAAGTTGGTCAATGAGGTTAAAATTTCCTTTAGGTTGGGATTGTTTGGGTAATGGATTGGACTGCGATTGTTGGGTGGATGGACCAACAATTGTTATAGTTGGTTGTCTGGGAGGAGGGCCAGCTATGGTGACTTTTCCCCCACGGGTAGTGACATTGCATTCAGGGGCGTTTCTGACAGTAATTGTGTTGACATGTTCAACAGTTGTTCTAATATGATTTATGATAGGTCCCCCAGAATAGTCATATGCAATACGGGCATGGTTGGCTCGATTATTGTTATTGGATTTTGACGTGGAAGGGTTACTAGAACCATGGTCCTGCAGTGGGTTCTTGTGTATGGTATGGTCTGAATTAGATGCAAATTGTGGTCCACCTATCTCAATGGTACGATTCTCGATAAGGTCTTGTACTAGATTTTTTAGTTGTCGACAGGAGGAGGTTTTATGTCCTTTTGCCCGATGATAATCACAAAATGCATTGTCGTCCCACCAAAATGGTTTAAACTTCCCTGGGTCATATGGTTTTGGGTCCTCAAGTCTTATGACACCATTTTGAAGGAGTTTCTTGAGGACTTCTTCAATGGGCTCACCCAAGGGGGTGTATGTGCGACTCCTGGGGAACTGTCTAGATTGTCGGGGCTGTCTTTGATTTGGGTTATTTTGATTATCTTGGTTATTTTGATTTGTCTGTACCACATTGGCAGCATGGGTCTATGTGATCAACGGTGTATTTTGTGGTTGAGCCCCTTTAAGGGTAAGCATAGGACCCATTGCATTGATAGCCTTAGCATCTACAATGCCATCATTGGTGACATGTTTATTCTTAACCCAGTATTTGTTCTTGTCAGTGGGAGGACTTGCATTTATGTTTTTAGGACTGTATTTTAATCTTCCCTCAGCAATGAGCGCTTTCTCAAGTTGGACACCTCGTTCAACTAGGTCTGCAAAGGTTGTACAACAATGAACTCGTAAGCCATTTTTCAATGGGCCTAGGAGTGTTTGTACAAACATGTCAACCTTCTCTTTTTCAGGTATGTCTATGTGGCAGCGACTTGCTAGGCCTCTCCATCGTTGGAAAAATGGGATAAACATTTCACCAGTGTCTTCTTGTGTAAGTGTGCATAAGCTAGTGATGGAGGTGTCTGTGTCAATGTTATAGGAAAAAATTTTCACAAATTTTGGTACAAGTTCATGCCATGTTTTTATCCCCTTCAAAGTGGAGAACCATTCGAGTGTGGGTCCTGTTAGACTCTTGGAGAAGAGTCTCATCAAGTAAGTGTGTTCATATGCAATGTCCATGTAGTTGGTTGTGAATTCTCGAATGTGTTCAATAGGATTTGTCTTGCCCTTGTATTTGGTGAAGTTTGGGGCCACATATCCAGGAGGAAATGGTGGCATGTATAAAGTTGTGTCAAAAGGATATGGACATAGGTCATATGACATTAGTGGCATTTTGTTGGATGTTTGCATGTTTTCCATCTGTTTTTGGAGGTCTGCCACTCTGGCTGTCAAGGCATCTATTATGGGATTATTGGTTGCATCACACATGGGAGTGATGGGTATCCCTTGAGTCCCCATTGATTGTGATAGCATGTTCGAGTTTGAATGTGACATGTGTTGTTGTGGAATGTATGATATGTTTTGGTTTGGCAATTGTTGGTATTGCCAATTTTGATGAGGAATGTGTTGTTGTGTGTGAATTTGTGATGAATATGTGGGGATGTGCGATCCAACCATATTTGTCGATATTTGGGGGATCTGGTAACCTTGACTATTCTGGTGCCCAAAGGTATTCATTTGTTGTGTCATTTGAGTGCCTTGTCCATATTGGAAGAATTGTCCATGTGGGATGTTGGTATTTTGTCCTTGGAATTGTCCATGCAGGATGTTGGTATTTTGTCCTTGTGAGGCATTGATGTTTAGTTGTGACGATGTGTTAACGTTTGGTTGGGGACCTTGAATAAGAATATGTCGTTTAGTTCCTCCAAATGGGTTGAATGAGGTTCCCACATATGGATTTGATGATGATGTCCCTATGGTCATAGATGAGGTTCCAAATATCGGGTTTGAGGAACTTGCCCCCATTGATGTAGATCCAAGGGTAGTTCCAACTATTTGTGAAGATGTCATTGACGTTGTGGGCATGGATTGTGATATTGCTTGTGGCGTGGTGGGTGTTCCTCCAATAGATGTTGCATTGATTGA
The DNA here is from genome assembly GCA_007258455.2 of Sequoia sempervirens. Taxonomy (NCBI): domain Eukaryota; kingdom Viridiplantae; phylum Streptophyta; class Pinopsida; order Cupressales; family Cupressaceae; genus Sequoia; species Sequoia sempervirens. Next base: position 20,093,803 of record VDFB02379711.1, on the reverse strand, counting down.
GTTGGAGGTGTTTTGACTTATGGTTCCACTAGATGTAATATTGATGGTGCTTGTAGCAATTTGTGTGGTGACCACAGTGTTATTGTTGGAGGCATTATTTGTGTTTTGTTGAGGTGTCGAGTTTTGTGTCATGTTGTCTGGAGACGAAGGTCTTATGGTATTGATGTCAAAGCCTTTTGGTAGTTTTTCCCCTTGGTCTAAAAGCATAGCAAGGTATCTGTCAGCATCGTTCAAGACCAAGTCCTCTACAAATGAAGCTACGTCAGGATTTTGGGCTGCAGCATCTAGATCCTCAATTAATACTTGTCCAGTGTGGTCTCTTTGTATGAATGGTTCGAATGGATTTCGAGAGGATGTTGGCAGGTTCATGGAAGATGGTATGTTCATGTTGGTGAATGGATTGTTAAAATTCATGTCTTGGTTCATGTCATAAGTGTTGGTGTGGATGTTGGTGTTGAAGTTTTGTCCAAAGTTTGCCATTTGTCTTTTCTTTCTTTGAAGCCTAGTTTCGACCATAAAAGAGAATTGCTCAAATGAAGATGACAACTAGTCTATGTTTTTGGTGTTTTTGTGATAAAGGATGACAATGCAAGGTGATTACAATGTATTCCTAAGGAAATGATTGATGCAAGATGACAAAGTTGCCAAAGAAATATGTCAAATGTCGAGGTGACAATGATGGCTATGATGACAATGTTGATTAATGCAAGGTGATAGAATTGACTAGGGGTAAAATGAGGACTAAGATGATAATGTTGACTAAAAAGGTGACTAATGCAAGGTCAAGGTGCAAAATGAGGACTAGGGTGAACACTATTTTTGGATTTTTAGGCATAAAGTATGCAAAGTATGGACTAAGATGAATGCAATGTGGAGAAAGGTTTTCCTAACCACTCTAAGCTTAATCTATGTCTTAATTTTGGTTATCAAAGGACTTGTTAAAGGGACTAAGTGACAAGGTCAAAATGACTAGTGAGTTTTCCTAACTAGACTGTTGAGTTGGAAATTCTCACAAAAAAAGACAATGATTGAAAATGAGATTGTTGACTAAGTCCCAAAATAACCTACTCTTGAAGGCAATGATTTTGCAAAGTGTGATGAGGTGGCCTAATCCAAAGTTTGCAAAGATGAAAACCTAATGACAAGTCTATGTAGGAAATGATGATTATGAAGCCTAGGAAATGCAACTAAAATTAACAAGGATGAACCTAAGTAAAAATGCAAGCTAATGGTTGAATGATGAAAGTTTTGAGCAATTTCAGTTCTGGTTTCTGACAAAGACTTCGAGAAAAGATGTTTGACAGTAGGCAAAATTGTTGGACTCGAATTCAATTTTGTGATGTTTTGATGAAGAGTTTGAATTGTCTGAAGTTGATTGTTTTGTTTCCAAATTTTTGAGCGTTGTGTATACTGTTTGAGAATCCAGAAAACACTTAGCAAACACGATGTTTTGAATGTGTAATCAATCACAAAGAAGACAAGCACAATCCTATGGTTAGGCCAAGACAATATCTGCTAGATTCCACTTGGGTTTCCCCAGCCACATATCCTTAGCGTGTGAATCCAGAAGCTTGGCTGCACGGGCTCCCCCTTACAGTGCACTCTCTTCTCAGGCCAACCAAGCTTCCAGCGCCCATAAAACTCCCATGGCACGCTGATCACCTCTACTAAAGACTGTGAAGATGTGGATGCCTTCACAACGACCGTTGCTGCGCTAGCGGATAGAAGGTTTTTGGCTACTACACAAGAGTATTTAGTTCGGGACCCCCGTTCGAGTGGCCATACATGGGGCAAGAGATTAATCACCGATTAGGTGGCACTCCAGCCTGAAGAGGTTACGCTCAACAGGGTTTATGGGAGTACTACTCTGTCCGTATGACACATCTGCACTCGTAATCCTAGGCTTTCCCTTAGGATTCACATTTGTATACCGGTCGGGGGTAGCTCGGCCAAAGAGCTCCATTGCCGGTTTGAGTCGCCTTGGGGTGAGTACTTTTTCCCACCAAGGAAGGCCCAATTTCCTAGAGTCAATAATAGTTTCTCTTGCACCCAGGATCGCACAAGTGCGCAAGGGGAGAGGATAGTCCTATTATTGAATCAAAGGTTACACAAGTTGAAAGCATTTGTTCATTTTAATAGCCAAATTGAAGTGTGAGGCAAACACATCAAACACTTTGTTCATTGTAATCCAAGCTTATGATGTCAACTCAAACATGCAAGTTCTTTTTAGGCCCAATAAATCTTCTATGTGAAAGAGGCACTCAAGGTAAAGCACAATTGAAGTGAGAGCCCTGCAAAAACGTGATTAATAGTTTTGAGTCTCCCTTCTTTGACAAGCGATAGTTGACGTTGCAAATCCTGAATCGTGGACATTCAAACCTGGAAATATCCTCTCCTTGCACAGGGCACCCTTTATCTCCGCGAATGCCTGTCTCGGTCTGCCTACATGCACGACTCCATGGCTGCAACTTGAACTTGGAATGGGTGAATCACATCACAGCAACCCCCTTCTCCTCTGAATCAATCCTTCATGGTAAACTTTCTTAGCTTTCCTTTTGAACGCCTCTCTCCAAGGTCTCAATGGTTAACTTTCTTAGCAAGATGGAGAAGACCAATGGAGGTGAATCAATGGAGGCTTGAAGACTAGGTGAATTTGTTTCATACTCTCATGTTTCTTGCTTTCATTGTTCTCCATTGTTATTAGGGATTTAATGGTTTTATGCTATTTGCAACCTAATCAGAAAATTTATCTTTAATACAGTACCTCCTAATCGAAGAGTAGCTAATTGGATCCTATCAACATCATCTAATTGGTTATGGACTCTACAGTAGACTTCTACTTGCTGAATCCAATCATCCGATTTTTCAGCATTAAGTTCACCACAATACTTTGGTAAATCAAATTTTACATCCAGTTTGATCTTAGGCTTATACCCACTCTTGAAAGGATTAAAAGAAGTAGAATGAGGAGAAGATGGAGAAGAAGGAGAAGAGGGAGGAGAAGGAGAAGAGGGAGAAGGAGAAGAGGGTGGATCTGGTTGTTTGCCACTATCTTCGTGTTGTTTCCCTTTCTTGTCTTTGCAATCTTCTTGCTTCGACAAACCTCCTTCACGTTCTTTCCGCTCTTGTCTCTCTTGAAAAAGAATGTCCACCTTAGCCTTCATCTCAAGGAATGCTCTTCGAAACTCCTGGTCACTGATTTCTTCAGGAACCTCCATTCCAAAAATAGACATCTTCAGAAATGTTCTTCACTTCCCGATCTTAGGATTAAAGTCTTTGAGCTTGCCTTCACCCTTTTGAATCCTGGATCTCATTAGCATTCAAGAAAAAACAACTGCAATAATAGTCAACTGAGCTCTGATACCAATTTGATCTGTATAGGATCTAGACTAAATTGCATTTTGAATGCTTAGATTTTAAAACAATCTCCTAAATTTGAAATAAAAACAAAAGAAACCACTCACCAACTATAAACAAATGTGAATGCATAGCCAGGTTGGTCAGAGGTGGGTGCGGCAAATGAGAGGTGGGGTGTTCAAATGCCCTCAACCTTTTCTTTTTAACACACAAACCGACTTACCCATCCACTAGCAGAAGAGAGAGACGGAAGGGCCACGTGTCACACCAGGAGGGTGCCACGTGGCAAGCACAGATTGGTCAATCATGTCGACATGGCTGCTGATGGGAATGCCGACTAGGATGCTGATGTGGATGCCAACGAGGATGTTGACTGTACTTGCTAACTAGGTGTACGAATGACACGTGTCCGCTCTGATTGGTTCTGTACAATGCCGATGTGGTTGCCACATGTCGAATTATGGTTCATCCACTTCACCGTCTGTACAGTACATAATGCTGACGTCAGCATCTATACGGTCCACCTCAAAAGTCAACTACAAGCTTTGACCACTGATAACTCTCACATACGATGTCGGATTTCGACGAAACGAGTTGCATTGGAAAGCTTGTGACGAGCTCCTCATGATGATGCCAACTTTGATAACTTTTGATGATGTCATTTTTTCCACTTCTTGGATGCCCCTTGATCCCAGTTTGACCCTAGGTTTGACTGGCCATAACTTGCACAAACGGACTCCTTTTTGCTCCGTTCGAGTTGTGTTGGAATCAGGATGCTGAGATCTTTCTGATGGTGCTAAAATCTAGAGATTTGGAGACACTTCAATTTTCACTGAAAATATCCACCGGATTAATGCAAATGTTGATTGAAGGTGATTGATCCACTTGATAAGTCCCTCAATGAGCTCCAAAATCTGCAATAAACTAGTTAAGAAGATGGATGGAATTTGAGAGATATTTGTCATAATAACTTTGCATAATTGTGGATGATAAAATGCATGGTGAAGCATTCTATTTATAGAATGTTGAAATGGAAACAAAGCCAAAATAGAGCAATGTGGGTTAAAGATTTCACCAATAGGAAAATGCCACTTGTCCAAATGTGATTGGGTGAGGAATGTGCAAATTTTGACAAATGTGCCAATAAATGCATTATTTGGATTTGAATTTTGAGAAAAGACATGTAAGAGGGGGAAAGAAAATTGCATTAAATGCCACTTGGCTCAAGGCAAGGACATGTAAGAAGAAGTAAATGCCTTGTTGGAAGGACTTGTAAGAGAGAGTAAATGACATGTTGGAAGGACATGTCATTCAAATTTTGAATTTGAAATAGAAGAATATTCCTCCAAAAGATGCTTTGTTGAGGGAAAATGAAGATTTAATAAATCAATAAATTGATTTATTTGTGCCAGTGGGAAAAGCTAGAGGATTTTGAAGATTAGATTAGGTTTAATCAAGATTTGATCAATTTAATGAAGATTAGGAAGTTTGACTTATTTTGACTTAGATTTTTGGATTAATTTAAATCAAACAAGAGAGGAAATGATTTAATAAATATGTTTTGATTATTTAATTAAAGAGAATGAAGTAAGATTAAATTAAATAAGATTTTAATTTATTCAATTTAATAGATAGAATTTAGAGATTTAATTAATTAAATAAAATTAATTATTTAATTAAAAGAGATGGAGAATGATTTAAGAGACTTAATTAAACACATGATTTGTTTAATTAAGAGAAGAAAACAAATGAATTTAATCAAATAAATATATTCAATTAAATGGTTAGGTCGGGGAATGATTTAGGATGAAATGATGTTGGTAGTCAGACTTAGATGCATAATGTCAACTTGTACATTTTGCGTGTCTACATTTTGCCCCTCTTTGAAGCAATGTACTTGTTGCATTGATTCAAAGAATGATCTTGTCATGATCAATAGTCAAAATTTCTCTAATTTTTTTTGGATGCCCCATTGTTGCCCCAATGAGAAGAATTGCACTGGTATATTGCCACCTCGAGATGTTGAATGGGAATGCCAATTGCCAATCAAAATCACGATAAAATGCGAGAGGAGTGGTTGATGTAGACGAATGGACATTCATTAGCTATGGGTAGCTTCATGTACTAAATGGGATAGAAATGTTATTAAAGATAGAAGAATGTGATAGAAGAATGAAAGAATGAGATGAATTCAATCTCATATCCTTTTCTCCTAGAGTGATGAGTGCCACCTCTTAGGGGGAGAAACTAGTCAGTTGGTTATTGTTGGTAGGGGGAGATGGTGTGTTTTATTGGAGAAGATGTGCAGGTTTTGTGCATGTGTTATATCTAATTGAAGAAGTGTTGTTGCTCAAAGGGGGAGAATGTGTTGCTATTTCAATTGAATATATTTGGCCCTTTTTCCTTGAAGTTAGAGAATATGTTGTTTTGTAGTTGTGTATGGCCCTTTTTCCTTGATGTCAAAGGGGGTGAGTCAAATTTTTTATGTTGCAATCAATACCAAAGGGGGAGATTGTTGGCGTTGGTTGTCATTGATGTCAACACTTGGTGATATTGTTGCATATTTTTGTGAAGGAGATTGTTGGTAGTGGTTGCCATTGATGTCAATACTCAGTTTGGTTGTCATTGATGTCAACACTTGATAATATTGTTACATATGCTTGTGAAGGAGATTTTTGGTAGTGGTTTTTAATGATTTCAACACTTGGTGAGATTGTTGAATTGATTGTTTGTTTGCATTGGTTGTTAACACTTTAGGAGATTGTTGTTATGTTAGCACTTGGTGAGTTTGTGGGCATTGGTTGTTAGCATGTGGGAATATTATTGTTAGTTTTCATTATTGATAATATTTAGTTTGGCTTGTTATGATTTTTATTGATGATATCTTTGATATTACTGAAGTTCATGGTTGGATGTCATACCTTGTTTAATGACAAGTAATTTTGTATAGTGCATTTTTGTTGTCAATAGAGTTGATTTCATAATGATATATTAAGAGGAGGATTAGAAGCATTAAGATGAGGATTAGAAGTAATACTAATGGTGGAGAGATGTTGATGATAGTCTCTAGTATGTTTTATGCTCTCTCCGAGTGCTCCTAAGGAAGTATGTGTCATTTCAAGAAAGGTTTGGCTTTCGCAAGTTGATGAAAGTTTCTATTTCAAAAATTTCTTTGAAAAATATTTGGGAGAATGCTCTGCATTCCTACAATGTTGAATATGTATTCTTGCACTTTGGGATTCAGTATTTTTTCTTTATGGATGTTGCACTCCTATCTTTTCAAGTCGCTAGTTTTTTCAAGGAGGTGTTTGTTAATTATATAAGGTTGGTTGTTTTGTTGGTTGTTTGGATTGATCCAAAAAATGCTCCACATTTCTTGACATTTATATCTCTACACCTATACCTTTGTGGATGTGCTCTTAATGTCTATGCAAAGTTTGAATTCAAAATTTCATGTACTAAAGCAGTTTGCAAGTCGATCTGTTAATTTTCTATCCTATGGTTATGTATTCTATGCTTCTGGAGTAAAGTGTTCTCTTCCTATTTGGGTTGTGATGGATGTTGGTGGCATGATAGTATGCAATAAGTGTTTGGAACTATTCTTGGATGTTTAAGGAATATTTCTTTGTGATTGAGACATTAGTGGTTGATCTCTTTTGTGTTGCATTGTGTCTTGAGTTGGTTATCTAGGTTATCTGTCAATGTATGGCCCACAAGGCTTGTTCTTTTTCTTGTGCCATGTTATTGGAGGTTTTTACTATAATATGAAGATGTGTTAAGATGTATTTGGGTCCAAAACTATCTTGGTTATAACTACATTGAGTGAATTTAGTTAGACTTGTATGTTTGTGGGTCGACTGGTAATGCGATACACATTTCCTTCTTATTGACTTGGGTTGTTGTTTTCCATCATGTGAGTTGGAAGATGTAATAAGATTACTTTTTATCCTCTTTATCTTTTGGATAGGACCACACTATGCTTTTGAGGTTATATTATTGAGATTATTGTTTATCTTCTTTTTGGCCAACCTAATTGATGTTGTGTGATCTTATGGTAGATATAAATGAAATATCAAATCAATTGCAAGTACAAGAGTGTGTGGAATGTATTGAATATCTTATAAAATAAGTGAAAAAGTGTGTGAGACTTAGATTAGATGTGTATCAATGCCTCAATCAGTAGAATGTATTTTTAGAATATGTTGTTTAATAGCTTAATCTTCATGTATCTTGCTTTGAGATAGTGAATCTCATCAAGTCCTTAGAATTTGCATCTTTCCCTATATTTTTGTGCTTCAGTACTATAAGTCCCTTGTATCTTTCCCTAAGGTTGTACACCTTAGCCTGCAAGCCCTTGGTAGTGAGGCTTATTGTAATTTTTTGTAAGCAATGAGCTTCATATATTATGAGTTAACTCTCACTATGGTTTTTACCTCATTGGGTTTTCTACATAAATATAGTGCCATATTGTGCATGTGTGTTGGGTATGTGTAGGATCATCATGGAAAAAAAGGCCCTTAAGTGGTAAATTTTTTTAGAAAATCAGAGTTAGGCAACTTGACGTAAAAATTTGAATAAGTTATCTACATTATTTAAAATATATGTAAAAATAGAATCTGTAGAAATTTGAATGTAGTTTCTAAACTACTAGGTTTATTTAAAAAAAAAAATCTATTTGGTGAAAATTTGAAATTTCAATGTAGTAGTACTTAAATATCAGGGGAAAAATAAGAAGTGTCTGTCTAACCACCCTAACCACAATAAAATGATAATATTTTTTTTATAATATTTTAACATAAGTAGAGGACTCATGTGTGGATGTGATGCCTATTTTTTTTGTAATTTTTTTCCAAGTAAATAATTAATTATGATTTTTTTATTACAAATTTTAAAAAATATAAAAACTTGTATGTCTGACCCCCTTAACTTGGTCAAAACTTCATGAAATTCAATTTTTCTTTTTTTAATCCTATAGTATGCGAAGCATAGAATGTGGCACATCTTTAGATTCAAAAAATGTGATACTGTTTGAAAGATATAGATGTTTTTCAATAAGCAGGTATCAATTAGGACTTTAGTCGTAATTCAAATAGAAAATGAATAATAATTATTTATTAAATTCAAAGTAAAGCATAATTTATATTGGTGGAAATATGAGAATCTCCTTTAAAAACCCTTTTTGATTTCATCAATTTTGGGGTGATCCTATAAAAGTGGTTTACAATTTTTGGCCAAACTAGACACTGATATTTTTTTTTTTTAACAAAATCTCCACATTTGGGCACCTATAGCGATTAACCGTGAGGAATTTGAAGATGATGCAAACTAGAGTCTTGTCACATTTTGTCTATAGATTCTAAAAATATTTTTTTCAATTTTTTTGGAATTGGATTGCACTTCTTTTTCCATCTACCATGAAAATTGGTTTTTTTGAAAAAACAACATTTTTAAAAATTGACGCACATCGTATAACGATAACTTTTTTTCCTTGAAAGATAAAATTCCAATTCTTTCAAATTAAGATTTCTAACTCTGATATCTAGTGCTTCCACTTGGTTAGATAGTTTTTTATTGAATATTTTTTCTTTAATCTAGTTTTAAAGTCAAATCAATTACAATTCAGACATAACACGACCGTAAAATGCATAACTTTTACTGTATGTATCAATTTTTTTTTTTTTGTTGGATCAAGGACTCCAATATTTGGTGCACTCATATTTTCAATTTTTTTTTGATAATCTTCTATTTTCCCACTTGTGCAGAACAAAGAGTTTTGTTTTCAGTGAAAAACCTATATTTAATAAAACTTAAAAAATAGATAGATAATCAAAACATATTAAAATTATATTCATTGGATAGCTCGTTTTGAGGGGAACCCGATACTAGTTGGGTTTTTGAGATCTCCTCCATTTTCATTCTCAAATTGAGCCTCAAAGTGCAAAATTCTCAGCAATTTTGGTGCCTTAGGGGGCAAGGGTGAAAAAACATGGGTTCGGCCGAATAGTTGTTCGGTCGAAGAAAATAAAAGTGTTTGGTCGAACAGGGGTTTGACCAAACCCATGTTCAACCGAACCCACTATCCATAGAATAAAAAAATGATTTTAAATTGGTTCGACCGAACATTCTAAAGATGTTTGGTCGAACACCTTGTGTTTAATATTAATATAAATAGTAAATATATTCTTTGTAAATGATAACTTGAGAGAAAGATATGGAGGGAGTGGGGGTAGGTGGCAAGGCTTAAATTTGTTGGCCATATGACCGTATTTAAAGATTTTTTCCATAGAATACAATCAAAATTTTAAGAAGATTGTAAAAGGAGATATTTTGGATAAACTGTCAAAATTTATATAGAACTATAATGATATATATGTTTGATTTATATATAATTTTACATACACTAAGGTATATCATAATGTTTTAAGGGCACCCTTGAATAGATAACCGTAATTAAAAAATTTGTTGACAGGCAAATTCGACCATCAAATTTAATCCTTGGTAGGAGGGAGAGGCTTTTTAGAGAGAGAGGGGGGAGTGGGAGAGAGATAAAGGGTAGGGGGTGTACATGGGTTAAGGATAGAGGGGAGA